>BMAO01024580.1:0-26640 GCA_019973975.1 Trichonephila clavata
ATCAGTACTTCAGTTCAGTTACGTGTGCTCCGCCGGCACGACTCAAGGTAAATATTTTCAAAATCGTATTTTGAAACATTGGATGTCGTAAGCAAAGATGTAACTGGAACTTCAAAGCAAATACATTTCAAAGGTTTATATCGCCATCGCAGCCTGAGTACATTTGTGAGAACATAAATATCTGACGAATAAGATGTCGATAAATGTTCTCCATGGGATTCTTTATGTTTGGCAAGCATTTTGATCTCTCGAAAAATGAGTTATAGGTGTTATTCATGGATTCTATAATATTGTGATTCTCGTATTTAAAATACGGATGTGGTATTAACCATTCAGACTGCTTTGACATCGTTTCTCAAACTGTGGTGTGCGCCCCAAATTGGGGCGTGATGAAATCTACGAGAAGGCGCGACTTATTGAAAGTCAGCACAATATCTATAAAAAGTGTACACTAAAGTAAACAAATAAAATATACATTATGACATAATAAAAAATAAAATGAACATTTGCACTGATAATACACTTTTAAATTTATCAATTTGCGCAATGTATTTTATATTAATTCATAATACTAAATTACAAGAACAAGTTAATAGTTGTATCAGTTACCCATGAGCTTGTGTGCATTCCAAAGACTTCGGAATCATTTTATGGATGGCATTGTACAGAAAATATCGTACTTCTAAAAGACGTATATATACTGCTAGGGAATTTAACGTACCGGTTCAGCAAGACGTATATATACGTCGGTGGTACTATGGAGGTTGTCATATTGTTGCTATAGCTACAAAGTATAGTGTTATTGAATTCAATGCAATGTTATTTTATGAAGAGGTGGGGTGCGATGAAATTCATGATTGAATATTAAGTCGCAAATATTGAAAGTTTGAAAAGCACTGCTTTAAACTGCCTAACGAATTTTTAATGAAACTTAAAATAAAGAAACTATGAACACTAAAAGTGTGAAATTCTGTAAAGGAAGGTGTAATATAAACAAAATTGTTAAATGTCTGTTGCTTCCTGGTATCATTCTCGACCTGCGTTCCGTTGGAACCATAAAGAGCACTCAGGTCAAACCATTCCTCTTTCCCAATTTCAAAAGCAAGTTCTGAGGGAATTTGTTTCATTAAAATGGGTGCCAGTAAGTTTGAATATGATTATCATTTCAATCCCAAGATATTCACGACTTATTTGTGTTTCTATGTTGCCGTACAAATTTCAGCAACATTACTCATTAAGTTCTGATGATGCGGTGGCTTTGTTTAATAAATTGCTCGTCGCGTTATCAACGTGTTTTATTCATAATCTATCATTTAATAAATCAAGAGCTCTGTTAAAATCATCATCAGAAATCACAAATCCGGTAATGCAAGCAAGTTCATAGCCACATAAATATTTCAAATAATTAAATTTATCAATTTTGCTTAGTCTACCATTGTTATGAATAGGGCTTTCAAATAAGTTATAAAAAACCAACTATTCTGCATAATTTACCGAATATTTGTTAATACAGACTGGTAAATTTATGCTTCCTACATTAAATATTAAATCAATAAATTGGATATTTCATGAAACTGTATCATCCTAGAGAGAGTTCAGAATTTATTTTCTTAACTTGAGAAGAATGCTTAGTTTTTCAAAATACAGCCTTCTCTTTAATCTCTTCTGAAACATCTATATTTTTCTGCATTTTTCAAATTTCTTTTCTTTTCATTTAATTGTTCTAAAACTTGCTTCACTCTGATCAACTTTATTGCTGATTGTTCCTTCAGTTTTGACTATCGGTTTCTCAACGTGAACAGTAGCAGTACGATTATTTTCAATTTGAGATCTGATACATTTTATTATTGTTTATTCAGACATAGCTCAGTTTTAGTATTAAAATTGCCTTAATCACTGGTAACGATCATATCAATTCCCAGTTTTTGGACGATACGCCAAAATGGTTGGGTCATCAAAGGGTTCAGATCCTCCAATATCAAAGTAATTGGTTTAGTGGTATGTAATGTTTCAATTAATTCATTTAACACAAATCAGTAAAAATTTGTAATTTTAGGTTTAATAACAAATGCAGTGAAGTCTGAACACGTTCACTGTCTAAGACCACAACAAAGTTTTCACAAGCTGCTCCCTCTATACTAAGTAATAATCTACCAAATGACCGACGCGATAAATGAAACAATACCTTTCCTATATTTTGTCGCCTCAGTAGTGTTCCTCCTTCTGCAGAACTATCTTACTGACAAGTAATGGCATTAAAATAAAAATAAAATAGGCTATACGAAACAGAAGGAAAATATTGTATTATGATGCACTAGTATACATAAAAGTAAATTGAAAAGTTGGCTTTAAAAATGGAACTGTCAACCACACATATAAGCTCCCGGGAGATGCTTCAGGAAATATGTCGAAAGAACCCGGAGATTAGAAAAATAGTCCAATAAAAACGCAAAGAAATGGCCTGTCACTTCTTCAATCGTATTTAACTGAATTTACTATAGGCGTCAATTTTAAAAGCATGCCATAAACTGTTTTTATTTTGTTCTGAAACATTGCAAAAAAGAGTTCCACTCTATCTCGAAGAAAGATCACAAAAGCCCACAAAATTTTAAACTCTCTTGTAGTAATTAGAATAAAACTACGTTTGTACAAACATTTGTGCTTAAAATAAATAACTTGTTTTGCTTAGTAAAATGTATTTTTTCTCCTGTAAGAAAGTACAGTTTACTCATCATGGTTTGATAGCGCACAAGTACCATCAAAAAACATTACTACAAATATAGACGACAAGTTATTATTATGAGATCGCAGCTGATAATATTCTATGCAATTCATTGTTAAAGACCGGCTATCTATATTAAACTTGTTATATAAAGTATATACTACATTAGTTGTGGGCTGGTGTGGTGTAGCTTTGACGAAATATCATTTCAGAAATAGTTTTTATCATTGGACTGTGATTTAAAATTACCAAGAGGTCATAAGACCAGAAAAAGGCAGCCGAAGAATGTTCAATAAAGAAGAAAAGAAAACACTGTCTCTCCTTGTTACAATGTGCTTGGATTGCAAGTAAAATTATCTACAGAGGTTGCTGATTACGATACAATTTATTTGATAGAGACCGGACATTCTGATAATTTTCCCTGTTGGGGTACTTATTTGATGGCCTAATTTATGGATACACAGAAAACAAAGCTACTTCCTAGAATTACTTTGAATTTCTGAAACGGTGTCTTAGTTGAAATCCTCAAGAATTTATTTTAGTCTTTATGTAAAGGGTATATCCGCGTTTTTCCTAATAACTCACTTGGAGAAATGTTTTCTTTAAATATTATTTAGTTGATAACTTCCTACTTATGAAGAATACGCGATATATATGTAAAATATGTCTTGAATTTAAGTATTAGCTTTCGAGTTTGAGAAAGAGAGAGAGGTTAGAAGCTAAAGGATAGCAGAGTGAGAATTGACATAAGATAATAATAGAAAGCTAGACGATGGTGTGTAGCAAATTATCTGCTTAATACTTATAATTGACGATTTGTCAATTTGATATTTGAATTAGATTAGAGTTGGCTTAAAGTAAGTTACTAAATTTATACCAAACTAACTTATATCGTCTTTCTCGCTCTTGCTCTCTTCAATTAGTTTACGTTGCAATTCGTAATCTTGGCTGTTCAAGTTTGTTAGGTTGTTAAGCTTGTAAATAAATTGTGTTGTTTTGACTATGGCTAGTTTTTCTTCTAACTCTCGTCCTCTGTTGTTTGAAGAAACCCAACCATCATTACATATATTCAAAGTTTTTACAGTAGAGAATAGTTATGAAGTAAAGCTAATTTGCTTGCTTTATCTATAAAACATTTTGTTTGTATTTTTTATTTGTTTGTTCCTTTTTAAATTTCGGTTTTCTCTATTTCAGTCTAAATAATCACTCTATTTCTAGTAATTATAAACATATGTGACTTTGATGAACATGGAAAATCTATTATTAGAAATTACTTTCGTCTTAGAAGCTTTTAATATTCCTGTTAAACCTGTTGTTATTGTTCTTATATTAAACATTAGCCGTTACCGGTTGCTTATTTGGGAAGACGAAGTTCATGATGCTGTACGACTGTGTATTGACTCTTAAAGATACTCTTATGTTATTAATATCTAAATCCTAGCATTCAGCTTTCGATTGTAATGAAAAACATTCATAACTAATTTAAAAAGGACAGGAAATTCTTAAGCGGATGTGTATTTATCTTTTATGCATCCGTAACCCTATTTTAAAGCTGATTTCTGCACAGCAGATTTCCTCTATTCAACCAAATTAATATGTTTGCCAAATTTCGATTCTTTAAGCTTAATAACACAAAAACTGAAATTTTTCTTTTCTATAAGCTCTCAAAACCATTTAACCCTCCTTGGAAATCGATTTCCGTAAAATCAGTTCTCAAAGGATCTCCATAAAACAAAAGAAACATGCTTAGAGAATTCAATTCAGTACTAATAGTGCTTCTAATAATTCTTTTTTATCCACATGCCGCTTCAACTCCTCTTTCTGAATTCCATTTCCGTAACATCATAGAAGTTTACTTAAATTTTCCCTGGAGTTATTTTATTTCATAATAGTCTTGAGCTCTCTAGGACTTCGTGTAATAATTAAATCATCACAGCTTTATCTCCTGAAAAACTACCACCATAGCATTTTAAAAACAAAATGAGGCAATCTTGCATCATTCGTGTATTCTGACCAATAACAAAAACACTTTAACAAAAATTATATGATTGTAAAAGCTTACGGTTCTAGAAACCGATAAAAGCTGAGATCTCCAGAGAGAATGTAGGACTTTTGTTCCTTATGTTCCTTGACCTTGTGTACTGTTTTCGTCATTTTCCCTTATGTTTGTGATTGTCAGTTAAAAATGGACATTAAAACAGCAAAAAGTATCCTCCATCCTTCAATAACTGGAAAAAGTTAATTGATACCACCAGAAAAAATATTCCAACAACAAAATGTCTTGTCGAAATTAAGGCATTTTAAACGTCTCATACTATTTGACATGAAAGAGAGAGAGATAACTTTACTCGCGCAGATGAAGATTCTTATGAGTTTAACTGTTTCGATCAAATTGTATTTTTATTATCAAGCTTTTTTCTATGTTCCTTTTTATGTTTATTCTTATTTTCTTTTGAATTCTTATTAATACGTATTTTATATAAAACAATTATTTTTGTCATGTTAGGTACTAACACCATCGACTATGTATTTATCTTTTGCACAATAACAATAATGATATTTTGTATTGAAAGTTGTTTGTCTAGAAAGAATCTGCAGATAGCAATAGTTGCTGTTTGCTTCTCACTAGTAGCTGCTGTTAATTGTTCACATGCTTTCTTCGTAAAATAAATTTGCTGTGTTTTAAAATCGAGTATTTTTAATTCCGTGTAAATACAATGAAAGTAGTCCATTGTTCAAACTTAACATCGTTATTCAAGTTGATTATCGAGAACTTGTTTATTTTATATTATTTGCAGTTTAGTTACAGATTTCTAGATCGACATAATTAATTTGTAAGTGTTTTTCCAATTGAAATTAGATATGATTAGGACCCTTTGAAATTAAATACAAAATATTTAACGGTCAGTTATTTGAGATTTCTTATTTAAGAAATATGTATTTAGTTATTATCCTTATGTGTGATTGGTTGAATTAAAAATTTGCAAGATCATCTCACTTTTAATAATCACATATTCAATGTTCTTGTACCTTGATCGGTCTTCTACTCGTAATTCATTGATTAAGGGAATTTTAAACGACTGTGAAATTTGTAATTAACTGTACTAATATCCTATTTTGCCATTGAAAAAATTAATATACGCTAAAGGGGTGTTCTTATTTTCCAAACTATTGATTCTTATCAAACTAGATTTAGAAGAAATATTTAAATATTTCTCTAAATTGCAATAATTTCATATAAATACGCTACGTGCCAAGTTATTGACTTTCACCAAGTTGATCTATAACATTATAATATGGTAACCTTGATTTTAATGTTTGGTAATGTGGTTGTCAACACTATTTATTTTATTTACTTATTTCTGTAGAAGGGCTCGTATTAATTTAAAGCAATTTTAATACGACTTTTTTACAAACTTACCTATTTCCATACTTTACGTTGTCTACTCGTCTTCTGTCGTTAATTCAAACATTATTGGTGAGTAGTAGGATCTTTTCTGCATTCAATTTTTATGAACAAAAACTATTGCCGAATCCGTACTTTCTGTTCACTCTTGTTTTAATTTCCTCTGATTTCTTAATTAACATTTTGTTTATTCTGGCCATTACGAAACATAAGTAAACCAAAGAGATGAAAACTGTTTTCAGACAGTATAAGAAATTTGACCGCCGTATGTTTCATCTCAAATATTACGGTGCAAATTTCCGTGGCCGCAATAGTCAATCTATCATGCATAATTATTTTTCACCGAAAGCAAATCATGAACTTCCGTTCAAATATGTCTCAGTTTTGCTTCTATATTTTAATCATTCCACATTCAAGGAAATTAATTGAAAACTTGAAATTTTCTTAACTGTTATCATTGCATAATTATATTTTTTCGTTTATCTCACATTCCGTTTCTAATATTTTTCCAGAATTTCTATATAAATTCATCTTTCTATTTTTTTGAAAATACTGGCACTTTCTTATTTTTGTTCCACAAAAAAATAGCAAGTACATTTTTGCTTACTTTATAAAATCTGTGTTTTAAACTCTTTCATCAGGAATGAGCCATTCACTTAAACTATTTCATGTCGAGTGTTTAGTGATAGGCCACCATCTTGATCTGAAAACTATGGGTGCCAAAATCTTATTTCGCGCAATTTGAAAACCAACCGAACTGTGCGGCTATCAAATTTCCTTCGATAGAGCTTTCCTTCATAATTTGGCTTTGTTTTTTTCATAGTTCTGGGATTAATGATGTTTCCACTTTTGCAAACATTTTATCTTGGCGAAAATTATTAATTGAAGTCACCGAGGACTTGCAACGTAGACATAATTTACCCTACCTAAACAAAGCAGGGAACATAAATTTAATCCTTTCATAAATGAATTAATTTGTTTAACATTTTGTTCAACTTTAAATTGATCCTTCAAACACGTTTTTCGTCAGAATTACTTCTATATATGTAATGACTCCCTCTAGCATTCTTTAAATAAACTCCTTCGTACAAGACTAATGTGATAATCTTAATCTAATTTCTTGTGCGCGTTTGCAACCAATCACAGCTCCCGTTAGAAAGGAGTCACATAACCTTCACCGCCAATGTATAAACCCAGAGCACTGTGTGCTAACTCTTTTTTGTCTCTATTTTTCGTCATGTAATCAGCAGCAGCTTGGTTTGTGTTTTGTGTTTATGTCTTCTTGTCTGCTTCTTGTTAGGTTGGAACGCTATATGTTAAATGTTCAATAAATCCAATTAATTAATCACAAGACAGCTTCATCCATTCGATAAATGTGCAACATCAGTCATAGATTTATATCACTGTATGATTTTGGATGAAAATAAATTATTAGAAATACCACTCATTAAATTTGCTTGCACACACACACAAATTATTAGGCATATTATAATTACAATATATTTCTAAACATTTTAAAATAAATTACTAAAAACCTATAATGAAGATATACACTCAATTTAGAATTTCCAAATAATTTCAAATGACAGAACAAAAATGCATGATTTTTTTGTATCGATTAATACTTCAATCTGCTTAAGCAAACTAATCAAAAATCGCTGAACGCACATTTAACATTTACGTTTTAAAACATACACTTGTAGCACTTAAAAATAAATGTAATCCAATCTGGCTTTTAATATCTAGATGATAAAAACATTTTCTTTTACAACTTCGCGCACTTTATAAATAATTTGAAAGTGAATTTTTTTTGTTTCACATATTCGCGCACCCAATTTGAAGCTTTACAACGGCTTCAGAAAAAAGAGGATTTCCAGTTTTTAACGAGGTAATGGAAAGATTTTGCACATCTTATGATGAATGGATACAGCCACACACACAGACATTTTCTTCCCTTTTCATTCTTTATTTGAATGATATTGATGACAAACCTTGTGTGTGAATTATTAAATTTTTTCCCCACGCAGAACAATCCTGCCAACTCATGTGATAAGTGTCGGCCTTTCGAAGGGGTTACTTAAAATGCTCATTACTATTTTTTATGATTGATGTTACACATTTATCGAATGGATGAAGCTGTCTTGTGATTAATTAATCGGATTTATTGAAAATTTAACACATAGCGTTCCAACTTAACAAGGGGCAGACAAGAAGACACAAATACAATCCAAGCTGCTGCCGATTACATGACGAAAAATAAAGACAAAAAAGAGTTAGCACACAGTGCTCTGGGTTTATACACTGGCGGTGAAGGTTATGTGACTCCTTTCTAACGGAAGCTGTCATTGGTTGAAAACGCGCGCTAGCAATTAGATTAAGATTAAAATTATCACATTAGTCTTGTACCAAAGAATTAGAAAATAATTTAAAGGAGTTAATTTAAAGAATGCTAGAGAGAATCATTATATATATATATATATATATATAAGCATAAATTCTGAAATACCAAGCCAAGAGTAGAAGACCTATTATAGTAATAAAAAATCAATGGACCGAAATGGAAAATTATTGGGATTTTCTAAGGCTGTCACTCTCTTAAGGCAGTGGAATAGGGTTAATCTTGCTTTATACGATTATAATATTGCACTTCAGAAGAAACGTTATACATACTATCATAAGAAAATAATAAAGAATATAAACCAAAATTGGAAATCCCTTAGGGCTAAAATATAAACATGTATTTAAATGGTATATTTTTTTTTAAATAAGTCAAAGATTTAGAAAAATTCTACATAAATGTAAGTGATAACAAAAAGAATACAGATTAAAGGAGTGAACAGAAATTCAAAACATATTTTAAATTTCGTTAATGTAAAATTTTAAAAATGTAACCCGAAAACGAATGAAAGAAACTGCATACTGTATAGAAATGACAATAAGCAGGGTACAAGTTATAACTTAGTACTATCTGTACTGTTTTTCCTGTATTATATATATTTTTTTTTTTTTTTTTTTTTTTTTTTTTTTATATACTATCTGATTTTTCCTGTTACTAGTTTGAGCGGAATTTTTCATGTAAAGAAATAAAATAAATAGAAATTATATAAAATTAAAGTAAAAAAAAATATAAAAAAAAAAATGAAAAAAACGATATATAAAAAAAATAAATAAGCAGAAAAATATAAAAAAAAGTAAAATCTAAAAAGATTTTAAAACTTTGTCACAAGTTATAAATAAATTTAAAATAAATTTATATGTATAAATATATATATGTATATATATATATATATATATATACATATATATATATATACCCTAATTTTGCTGGTCCTAATTCAGCAACAGCTTTAGAAATCATAATAGGTCTTCATTTTAGTCCATTGACTCTTCTGGTTTCTTACATTTTAAAGTTCTAACTCAGTTTCATGCTATACATACGCTTAGTTAATTCTAGTACAATATACTTTTCCATAATTTTTTATATTGTGTTTCTTGAAATCTGGTTTAAATTTTCTAGTTTTGTTATTGGTATAATTTAGTACCATAAATTTTATTATACTGCGTATTTTTTTCATTTTATGATACTATATATATATTTAATAAAAATGTATATATATAGTTTATTATATATATATAGTTACATTTTTCTTCTAAACATGTGTATAAAGAAGAACAAGATTCATGCTCAAAACAATAAATATAAACCTTTTCGTAATTATTTTTTTTCTGTACGATCAGCAACCAGATTATTTTTTATAGTAAAGATAGTATTTTTATAAATCGATTATTCGGATTATAATTTCTTATAACTAGTATTAATTTTTTATAATTATTATCTATTTATAATTTGTAAGCCTAGAACCTGAATCACATTTTTATAAAGGTTGGGTCTCAATTAATTGGGATAAAAATTAAAATAAAGAATGTAGTCTAGATTATTACTAAAATAATTAAGACGCATCTATATATTTAAATATATTACATGGGCAATACCTGTATTGTATACAAGTTTTTTAAAGTGTAGGTATATGTTCATATATAATAACTAAACATTTACTGGCTTCTTCCACTTCTTGTGGTAGTCTCAAGTGTTTAGCCTAGTGGTAGACTTAAGCTGTTAAACATTTTCTTTGTAGACTTATAATATTTCGTATTTGAGGAAAGATTTGCTTATCTATAGTTGTTGCTAATACCACCTCTTTGACGATGTCAAGTCGGGGCCCACAAAATTCATCATGGCAAAGGGTTAGGTTGTACACCTGTCGTTAGCCGTAGCTTTGAGCACCATGCAGGTGACAGTAAGATTTGACTCATTCCCCCACCCCCAATTTTGAGGCAGAACATCCTAGGGGTAGTCAGAGGCCTCCCACATCTCTTCCTTTTTCAATAACTCACGATAGAACTTGCCACTCGACATAAATAAATGAATTTCAGAAAGCTCAGGAACCCAAGTTCCTCTGTCTTGAGTCATTCTGAAATTCCTTCCCTCCACAGTTAAAATGAATCTGACTTAGAGAAACCCCCCCTGCTCCACACTGGTACGCAGCTAAGAATCCTGGCCAATCTCTACAGTGCAAGATAGAGATAGGCCGTCTGAAAATTCAAGGCTCTTCAGAAGGATTTGGTGGGCTTTAGAACCAATGACATGCGTGGTAGGACCTTTGTGTAGGGGGGATAAAGTCTTTCTCTATAACTGTTCCTGCTCTCTCCCTGCTTCTCCTGCTCATCTTCTAGACTGCTGGGGTATGCCTCTGTGACAGTTGTTCGATGTAAGCAGGATCTGGTATGTGAAATTCTTTTATGGATAGGTTCAATGAGTTTGATGTAGGCTTACCTGCTCCAAGGGTATTTGAAACAACAACAAAATGTAAAATAAATGTATTTACTTATTACTTATTATTGAATATTTTTGTGTGATATTTACATTTTTTAACATTATTATTTTGACTAAAAATTATATTTATTTATTTTCTCTAATTTTTCGTTTATTTTAAATCCAATATTTAGCAATTTTTAATGCAAAAAATATTTTTTTCTTGTGAAATTTTAAATATATATTTACTTAAAACTCAAAATCAGTGGCACAACAGCCCATGAAAGGCAGGGCCTACTGTGCCCATCCCAGTATACGTGACCATAGGGCGCTGATGTGCATGAGCAGATCTCCTGATCAGATATTCAGTCTGAAGTGAGACCCCAGTGTTCCCGTCCCCAAGCAAGCTTGGTACTCGTTTATCGACACACTCCAAAAGATATGAAAGGCTTAGTTGACCTTGCCCATCCGGTGGATAGAACCTCAAACCTGTGGTATCGCAAAACGCATACATTTGCATAAATATTAAATATATTCCACATTAAATTATTGTTTTCATAATACACTCATTGCCCTGAACATTTTCGCACCAAGAAAGAGTTGTTAGAATCAAATGAAATTTCACATACGTAAAACGTTGATGCAAATTGATTACAAAATCAAAGCAAAATGATAATTTTTTGAAAAAAAATTCAAATAAGAACTTAGGTTTTAATTCCTTGCTGGGCCACCTCTAGCATGAATGCATGATGTGATAAGGTTGGGCATAGAGGCACTAAAGTCTTGTATGATGTCCTGCGACAGCTAGTTCCAAAGTTGCAGTAAACGCGTCTCTTAACTCGTCCAAACTCGTACGCTGTCCAATTTGCCGTCCTAAATAATTACAGATATGATTCATCGATGACAAATTAAAGGAACGAGTTTGCCAGGAAAGAATGGAAATGTGGCAGAAACAATTCTGTCTTACCCTTGTTCTATGTGTGGGTTCGTTGTCCGGTTGAAAAATGGCTGTTGGATACCCTTCTAAAAGTGCAACTTATGTGGCAGCAGAATGACACGAATGTACTTCTGGAGACGTGGAACATTATTAGGGGTGACTGTGTTCATATGTGTTAGCACTCCGTACCATCATACCAGTTGTGGGAGTGGTGAGTCACAGTACAACAAAGGCTGGATTGAGATGATCACCATGTAGCATCCATACATGTACACGATTGGCATTACTATTCACTGATTGAATTCCGTTACAGTACCTTCCCTCGACACCACTCCAAACTGAAGTGACTGTGAGTGGGCATCAATGTCAGTGCACGCAATGAGTTCCACGATAGCAACTGTCCTACAGCCAGGCCCCTTGCGTTGGTACGAATAGACACAAGGGTCCTTTGTGACTCTAGTGTCTGTATATGGAGGGTGGAAATGAGACATTGTGTGTTATGTGTGCGTGTCGTATGATGTGATAGTGTTCTCTTCTATTGGTCTGAGGAGGGTGTATTGAGTTTGGTCATCGCGTAACAGGCCGCGACCTCTTTCTTGTCCACTGGTCCTGACACCTCCTCACAGTAAGGTCAGAAGTGTCTAGGTCTAGGGAATGAGCTACTCACTGAGTTGACCACCCGGTTTTCACTATCCCTATGATTCTTTCCTTTTAGAACTTTGGCAACTGCTAATATTATCTCCGATGGCATCGTAATGGCATTTCAACTTAAAAAGTGTTCCGATGTAACCGATTAAATGTACGCAAAAAAGCTCTGTTTACCTTTTTTTGTAATTCAAGAACTGATATTAGCGCCCTCTGGCATCTCTCTAATATAATCAGGGTCTTAATATTTAATATTTTATGTATTATTACGAGAATACACAAAATCGCAGATTACAAAATCTCATAAAATCTTTACTATTGCATGGATTTATAATGAACCCCAATATTAGTTTTGTCTTCCATTTTGAAATATTTTGGGGCCAAATTATTTTGATTTTCATAAGCCTTATCAATATTTTGCATTCATTTTATTTCTTGATGAGATTCGAACTATTTTATTAAAAATATATTTGCTGAATTTATATACAAGGGTACGTCAAAAAGTAAAAGGACTTTGCTGTTTTTCTTTACAAGGATTGGCAACAGAACCAATATCCAGATTTGAATGAGGGGAGTCGGCAACACTTCTACATAACGTGTTAATCGTCTTACCTCTTAGTCACGGTGTAGAAGACCGTTCAATGTGGCAGCTCTATTGTCCATTTGCCCCAAGGAGGAAAAGAGGTCAGTGATTCGCTTTTAGTTTGTGGAAGGTGTGAAACCTGCAGAAATTATTCGCTGTATGCAAGCGCAGTCCGGTGACGCTTATCGCGAAACAAAATCT
This sequence comes from Trichonephila clavata, assembly GCA_019973975.1. Lineage (NCBI taxonomy): Eukaryota > Metazoa > Arthropoda > Arachnida > Araneae > Nephilidae > Trichonephila > Trichonephila clavata. The sequence continues at coordinate 13,308 of BMAO01024580.1, forward strand.
AAGAATGTGTATATAGTTCTTCATACAGTAAAATAAATTCTATATGTGATGACGAATTATTGGGCAGTCCATCGATGTCAACTACTGAGGGTCATTGTTGTTGCATGTATAGTGATGTAAAGGATGATTATTACCCAGGGTAGGTATCACTCTTTTCACAAACAATAAGCGAATCACTGCCCTTGGTGCAGGGTCTTGGTGCAGCTGTCATGTTAAATGGTCTCCAACACTCCAACAACTACGCAGAAAGACGAGTAACACTCTGTATAGAATTGTTTCGATTACCCCTCATTCAGCGCTATATACTAGAGCTGTTGCCAAACCTTGAAAAGAAATTTTGAAAAATTCCTTTCCTTTTTATTTACCCTCGTATATAATACGTATTTATTCATTTTAAAAATCTATTTAAATATATGTCTGGAAAAGCTGCACGTAAACCATTGCTTTAAAAACTAATGAATTTAGTATGTGTTTATATATTTTACTTATTGTCAAGGAATAGTTCCTATTTATTACTTATATTGTAGTGCATATACAAGTTTCATTAGTATATACATTTGTAAATGTTTTTTTTTGGAAGCAGTACTTATAAGTTTATAATTTGTTGTCCAGCATAATAATAGTTTTAAAAATTACTATTTTTTTAATTCAATGCAATTAATAAAGGCTCAAAAATTACGAGCAAACTTTAAATGTTATGATTGTAAATAATTTGATATATATACATAATTGATAAAATTTGATAAAATATTAGTTTTGGAGAATTTTATCTTAGAACAGCATTTTACTACAGAATATTTAAATTCTATACAATACAGTTATTAGTTTTTATTATGAGTATGGATTATAGAAACTATAGTATATATATATATATATATCATTTGGAGTTTGCTTGTGTCACCGTGCATGATTATTTTAATTTTACTGCTGGCCAGTAAAATTGCAAAAACATGAAGGAAAGCAAATAGAAATACATTATTGTACGTAAACAGTGAAGCATATAAAGCCAAAATAATTAAACTTGCAAGCAGTTTGAGGGGCTTACAGCAGTGCAAAATTAGTAGAAACACCTGCCACCCATTTCCGCTAAAGCGGCCCTTACCCAGTTAGGCATGGAGAATAACTGGGCCTATATGGCATAAACGGGTAATTCATTCCATGCTGCTACAAGCCTATGCAGTACTTCATCAACCGTATTAGCTGGAGAAGAATGGCGGGCCAGTTTCTCAGCAATCCATGACCAAATGTTTTCAGTAGGTGACAGATTAAAAAGAGAGCCAAAGCAGATCTGGGCAACAATCGAATACACAGTGTATCGAGATGAATCAGAACACGACGTTCAACGTGTGATCTTGCCTTATTTTGTTGGAAGATTACATTAGACCAGCCTAGAAGATAGGGTAGAGCACCTGGACGTATGGTGTCAGGAATGTACCGATATGCATCCAAATTATCATCGATCTGAACTAGAGACTTGAATGTCGTGTATTCAATGGCTGTCCATATCATCACATCTGGTGCAAGGCCCCTATCCCTATATCGAATTCAAGCAGGCAGCAAGCGATCCCCTCGGAGCCTCCAAACACGTATATGATCATCAGAATAATGTACACAAAACCAGAATTTGACTAAAAAGACATTGTACCACTTCTATATCCAGCTTTTTCGTTCGGCGCACCAGAGTCGCCGTCTCTCTCTCTCAATGCTGCATTGTCAAATGAAGCCGAAGTAATGGTCGACGTGCTGACAATTCATGCTGCTGCAAACATATCGCATCATACGAGCGAATACTGAGCGTTCTGCAAACATGAGTTTTCTCGCTAATGGTGGTTGTGCGGTTTTGCAGGGTTGACCTTACGATACAGGGTTTTGCAGGATCTGTTCTTCCTTGCGTAATTTATGTGAGGGCATGAAGATTCTGCTTGCATTTCAGTTACAATTTTAATAGCTAGCTGTGCAGTAAAGAATTTAATAAAACTCAGTTTGAATTCAGTATCATCATAGACCATCCAAACAAGAATGTTCTAGAATTTAATTGGATAACGCATTTAAAGTAGCATACACGTTGAAAGGAATTATTGTACTTACATAATAATGTGTATCTTGTTAATTTAATTAAATATATGAATTCAATAATTATTCTGTATAACGAGACAATTTTGGTCGGGAATGAATAATTACAATATTTTATTTTTCGCTTAGAGTTTCTCTAGGAATTACGTGAGTGAGAAAAACCTGTTTTAACAATACATTTTCAATATCATTATTCTATTCTGAGTAGAAATACGTTATATTATAAATTATGTCTCTCCAAAAGGCATATAAATTACTCTTGTTATCTAATAGTTTGATATTTCTTATTATTATAAGTTAAAGTTCCGAGAAAGTATGTAATTAAGTAATTACAAATTTGAAATGAACAGGCTAGTATGGAGTCTGTGATATACCATATATGTATATCACAAAGCTAATCCTTGCTAAAAGCGTTCAACCCACACAGCATTAGCAAGTAAAAAATAAAGAGAATAAATACGCAGAAATATAGCGAAATATTTAATGGAAAATTACACAATTTGAAATTTCCTAATGGTTTGTTATTTACAAGAATTTGCGAGTTTTAGCAGTGAGTGAAGGTAGCCTTTTAATAAAACCAAAGAGCATGTGTAATAAAATGCAGGCTACGTTAATAATTACTTTCTGTATGTAATAGTTATTTTTAAATAATTAATTAAATAAATCTATTTACTCTCTTTCACTAATGATTCACATGATTTCATCAAAATTTAAATTTATTATCCATTAGGGTTTTAACAATGTTTAAAATTACGTAAATTATAAATAAAAAAATAAGTAACTTATCAATTAAAAATTATGATTTCAGTGTGTCTAATTTTATATGAAATAATTTTTCCCTTTGTCTTAAGGCAGTAAATAATTTTTTTTTAAATGGGTAAATGTTTTTAAAGTAAATTGAGAACTATGAAAATGTAAAGGGGGATTCATTAAGGAGTAAACTCTTTCCCTATGCTGTAAATCAGTAATAGTCAATCAAAGAAATGCACCATCTCAGCGAACCGTAAGATAGATGTTCTCTTAAAGTTTTTGTCAAGCTATTGTGACTAATCAGTCACAATAGCTGTATCTACTGCGGGATAAGCGTTTTATGTTATGAAATGGAGCAAAATGGAACCCATAACTGCTGTGCAACAGCATTTTTTGACACGATTTGGAGAAGTACCTCTAACTAGAAAATCTATTTAACAATGGTACGAACAATTTAACACTACGGGATGTTTGTGCAAAAGAAAAAGTCCTGGACGAAACTGAAAACAGCGTATCACGCCCATTATCGATGAAGTTGATTCCTTATTGAACGGGGTTCAAAACTTAAAGTAGTATCATACAATTCTACTACAGGTTAAATTCAATATCTCACATTGCTCCTGATTTATGGTGCATCGAAATAGTATATTTCTTTATGAACCACCCTGTATTTATGTCCTGTACAATTTTTAATATGCTTACAGGGCTAAAATAATAGTTAATAGTTTTTGTTAGTAGTTAGAACAAATAATTTTTTTAAGATTCATATAACAGCTTTTAAAAGTATCAAAAATTTCTCAGGAAGCCTTTTGGATATATTTCTCTCAATTAAACTGCTTGAAATTAGTATTAATGTATCATAGTGTGCAGATGGTATATGATAGTATCCCGTGCATATGTCGAGTTAATATCGTATAATTTAGACCATTGATCAAACTAGCTTATACTCTAGCATTAAATTGCTTAATTAAGAATTTGCTAAGTATCACATCTAAGCATGGATTTATTATTAGATAATAACCAGCATACGGCGATGTTCAAGAATTAAGACATCTCTTGGAATTACTTGGGATGAATTACTTGGTGCAGCGAATAATTGAATGTTTTTAGTAAAAGTTTATTCTGTTATAAAAATATAAACCCTACAATTTATACTTAATATTTCAACTGAAATGTAGAAACTAATTCAAAGAATTATTTTGCGCTTCCAATAGGCAATTAAACTAAATTTTTTAATTAGTTTATACAATACATTGAATTATGTAATAGTAAAGTTAAAGTTTGATATTAAACTTACTTTTCCTGGAACTAACGAAAAGGCTTAATACTAAACTACATTAAGATAGTAAAATTTAAAATGTGACTGCTATTAGTGTGGTTTTTTTTAACATAATTAAAATAATTTATCAAATATATTTTCAGTTTTGATCCTTCATGTTATAAATCCAAGCTTTTTCTTATTCTCAAGTCACCTATTAATTGCCTTCAAAATTGATACAGAAATGAACTCAAGACTTTAGTTTCTTCTCAAAATTCTGTAGCGCTTTTAAATAGGACCTATATGCTTGAAGTTCTAATATAAAGCGTAATACACTGTTTAAGATCAAGTTGCAATTACCAACGCAAGCATTTTTTAAGGAGAATCGCACACACACATTTCATTTCAAAATAAAACAAAATGTAAAAAACTGTTTTATCTCAAGTTGTAACGGAATATATCGTGATTTTTTCCTTTTAAAATATCTTCATTCTTTCCGTATGTTTTCTTAATGTTAACTGTCAATTTTTTTTCCTACAGAAGAAATATAATATCCCAAGGAGTAATCTTATTTATGAATTTGAATATTTGTATATTTATTTAATTGTAACTTATATAATAATTTACATCATTAACAGTGTCATTCCAAAATTTTGAAGGAAGCTAAGCTGATATTTCAAAGAAGCCGTAAGCATGTGAGTGCCAAAAAATGATTTCAAATGTATTTTTTGTGAATTTTGTTCTAAAATCCATAGCTTAAGGAAGAGATTGTATGTGTATGTGCGAAGTCGATAAATGCTGTGATATGCCACCAATAGTTAAAATTCGTCTCCCTTCAAGTTTTTTAAACGATTCCTACATTTGACGGCAACTTTTGATTCGGAACCGTTTATGCATGGGTTTAATAGAAATCGATATCCAAGAGAAGTTGTGTCGCCATCAGACTAAAATTCCCTTTTTTGAATTATTAGACATACAGGCTTGAAATTTGGCATGCAAGTTTCTTTTGTTGATTAAAAATCCTCTAAGGGAACTGGTTCTCAATTGAGAAAGAGAGAGGGTGGGGGTCAGAGATGAAAAAGACAAAAATTCCGTTTTTGAACTGATACATTCAAATATTTAATTTTTTTCTCTTTCAATTTCTACTATTAGTTCACTCTCCGTATATGTATGTATGGATAATTAAATTAGATCTAAAATTAAATGGCTAGTACATTTCTAACTTTTATCTTCTCGTTACATCTTCAAGTATTAAATTTATTACCCAGTTCGGGAATATAGAACAAATTGCTCTAACTTTGCCGGCTCCGATCATTAATTTTTATTACCTATATGCTATCCTTAAATTCTTAAGTATACCACTTCAATAAGACATGTACTTGAAGACATCTGGCTTTTGAATGGTTGGGGACTCTTGAGTTTTAACACGTGTCCGTCTCTTTCTCTCTCTCTTACAAACAGATTACAAAATGATCTCATGGAATAAAGACAGTTAAAAAATAATGTATTGAAGTTCACTTAAAAAAAAAAACGACAGCAATAAGCCGGCAGGATACCGGAAGGAGGAAACCTGCAGCCTGCAAATTATTTTTAAATTTAATGTAAAGCCATCGAAAAATTAAAACATTTTTTTAAAAAAACGGACGTTTAAGTCAGACAACTACGATGGAAATTGCTTTAAATGACTTTATGGAATCCGGAACGCGCCGTATCTCCCTTTGCTGAAGAGGCGCTATAGCCCGGGAAACGAAACCTACTTCGACCGAAAGCGAATATAAACAGCTGTACAATAAACCATTCCCTGATGGTAAGAAGGAAAAAAAAGAAACGCTCCTGCCCCGAAAAGAAAAGTGCCGTTCCAGCAGCTAAAGAATGAAAACAACTCCCCATTAAAAGTTCTCTGATGGCGAGAAAAAAAAAGTGAAGAGTGCGTCAACATTTTAAACGGTAAAATGTGTGATAATCCCGATGTGAGATTGACCAACATCGAATACATTATTGAAAATAATAATCGAATCCAAGAATGAAAGAGCAACATCGAAAAAAGAAAAATGTACAAAATCAAATCAACGGTGAAAAATATATGTGGATTACCATGAACCAAAATTCTCTGCCTATAAAAAATGAGGTCAGTGAAATTATTAGTTTACATTTATGTAGTACAGAAGTGACTGAGTTTTGTTTAATAATACTCTTCGAATAGGAATAGTAATATAAATGATATTAAAATTTTATAGATTATAATTTGTGTTAAGTGATATTGCTGTTTATATTTAGAAGAGAAAGTAGAGTGTGTTTTGTCATATAAGATTTTGTGAAATTTTAATGTATTTCATTATTTTATTTTAAAATATTAAAGGAATTATATCATTTATATGATAGTATTGGTGTTATAAAGTTGAAAGATATAAAGTTAGTTATTAGAGAAATGACTCTAATGTACTAATATAATGATACTGATTGTGAGGAAAATTAAAATTAAGGTCACATTGCATTCTTTTTATCCACTAAATTTTATTATTTTGTTAATTATTTTATTCATTAGTAACTTTACTAAATTTAATTAAAAATTTTCTCCTCTTGAAATTGTGTGTTTTGATATACTGGCCACATAGCAGGATTCACTGTTTCTCGAAATTTACTTTGTCTAAAATTAAAGTAATTTAACAACTTGATTTTGGAAATAATACAGTGAGTCGAAGAGAATACAATCATTATGATTTTGTATATGTCTTGAAACATTAAGAGGACAAACTTATTTAGTTTGATTTGTATACCTCTTATTGTTTTCATATTAGCCTCCCTGAACATCTGTGATTTGATCACGCAGATTTGTCAGAGAGATGTGTTGGTATTGGTATGGTGTAAATTATATTACTGAATATGAAAGGAGAAGGAGAAAAATTTGTACATGAAATGAACAAGTTTAAAAAGTTACGGAGAGAGTCAAAATATTTTATGTGATGATTTGAAGTAAAAGTAAATAAGGTGAAAATTTTAATCTACTAATTTGTATGTGTTGTTGAAAAAGTAATTACTATAAGTAATGATAGATTCCTTTCTAGAGATGATTCCACTTTTTTTTCAAATCGAGATAAATAAAAAGCTCTTTAGTCTTTATTCTTTATTCTTAATTCTTATATTCTTATACTCTTATATTCTTTATTCTTATAATACATGTAAAAGGAATATGGTCTGGTGTGTTGAATAATGTATAAGTGTTATATAAACTGTTCTCATATTATTAATCATATCATTTTATTCATGTCTATGCTTTGATATTTTAATAGTGTATTTCTCTCAGCTATGTATATTTTTACGTAAGAAAATTAAGTAGTATTACGAAGGCGCCTGAATACATTTTAATAGAAAATTAGTATCTTAATATTTGTATATCATGCATTTTTTTAAAATTATATTATTGTTTAATATGATAAATTTTCACACATATACTACACATAGGTAGACTATGTGCTAGCAATAACATAAATCTAATAATATGAAAGATTTGGAGGAAACGTTAAGCTCTTTTTCTGGATGCAATATAGATTTGAAAACGCTAATGTACATTTATGTGTAAGGAATTTCACTTTATCAATTAATATTTTAAAAATGTTATTATTTTGTTTATTGCTATAATTTCGTTTATTTTATTGTATTTTGATTTTATTATTCGTGTTACTTAATTCTATTTACTATGTATAAAATGTATTTCTATACTATGTTATGTACTGTTTTGTATATATTGAAAATTTATTATGTTTGTAAGAGAGAAAGACCACCGTTACTCCAATTTTAAAATTGGGGGAAAATGTAAGGATAATTAAATTAGATCTAAAATTAAATAACTAGTCCATTTCTAACTTTTATCTTCCCGTTACATCTTCAAGTATTAAATTTATTACCCAGTTCGGGAATATAGAACACATTGCTCTTACTTTACCGGCTCCGACCATTAATTTTTATTACCTATATGTCATCCTTAAATTCTCAAGTATACCGCTTCAATAAGACATGTACTTGAAGACATCTGGCTTTTGAATGGTCGGGGACTCTTGAGTTTTAACACGTGTCCGTCTCTTTCTCTCTCTCTTACAAACAGATTACAAAATGATCTCATGGAATAAAAACGGTTAAAAAATAATGTATTGAAGTTCACATAAAAAAAACCACGACATATATATATATATCTTATTAAAATTTTCAATCGACAATAAAATACTTTTTATTCATCCACTGAAATCCAAATACATATTTATAAACTTGTAGTGGATGACACTTGATGTTAATACAGTTATTTTCAAATTTTCATTAATTAATTTTATTTTTTAATTTTAAATTTATTCTGCAATATTTCTGTCGCCATCACAGCTAGCTGCAACAAAAGATGGCACTAGTACGTTTTTTTAACGAAGTAGGAACTGACTTTAAAATTTTTTATTATATTACTTGCTTTTTGTGTGGAAATTTACTAAAGCCAGGTTTTACAGAAATTCAATGGGATAGATATTGGGGATATAAAAGATAAATGTATTCTTGTTTATAAATTCTTTTGATATGAAAAGATGAGGGCTAAGAAATGTTTTTTAATACAATTTATAGTTTTACTCACGTATTGCTTGAGCTACACTACCATCAGGCTGAAAAGGCTCAGATTTAGGAACATATTTGGCTACGCAAAATGCTATTGCTTCATTTGTTCCGCATGGCTGAATATCCATATTGGCATTCCTGGCTTTTATAAGAGTTGAGTTAGAATTATTAAGGTTTGTCGGTACCCCCTATACCGACAATGTTAAATTGAGCTTTTTTATGTACTTTTTCTAAGAAACTGTTAAACATAACAACTTCAAATTTCGTCTGTATATTAATTATACTTTTAATTTTATACTGAAGTGAGGTTTTTCAAAAATATTGTTAAGTGTTTTCAAAAACATGCAAACGTTAAAGTATCACTATGAATTTTAGGAAAATTGTCATTTTTTGCTACGGTAACTGCTCTAATTCAAAATATTTTGGGAAAATCTAAAAATTATCAATTCAGTATATATAGTTACATATCACTAACATGAGGAAAAATTGCATATACATTAATTCACTTTATTCTGAAAAAAAGATACTCGCAGTTTTAAAAATATCGTTTTGAGAAAATTGCATTGTTAATGTAAAAAGCCAGTTCATCACAAAGATAATGAATTACAACATGTATTTGTCCCATTTTATTAAACATTAGTATTTTTTCAATGTTTTTAAATTAAAATAGGAAAAACAAAAATTTCTTAAATTGCTCAGAAAATACATAAATAGCATTTTTCAGTTTTTGTCTAACGAGATATTTTGCAATAATTACATTAATTTTCTCAAATTCTGTATAAATTTTTGAAGAATTTTTAGCTTTGATGCATTACGAATATCAAATTTGACCAGAAAATATCATGAATACCTTGTAAAAGTGTATCAATATGTAAAAGTAATGATTTGGGAATATGTGATTATACGACATTTCGAAAGTTTTCATTATGAATTTGAATGTTAACATACTAAGAACTTCCTAAGGTATCAGAATTCAAGTTTCTATATATGTTAGACAAGTGATATCTAAAACAGTCTCAAGAAGACTGTTTGATTTAAATCTGATATTTATTTATTTGTAGTTATATAACAAGCTTCTCGCAACGACAATGATAATATGTCTTTTGTAAGTTTTTCACTGAAACTATTAAACATAAAGACTCAAGATTTTGTTTGTATACTAAATAAACTTTTATCTTTATAGTGAAATTTTAAAAATAAATTGTTCAGTTGCTTTTTTTTTTAAAAAAAAAAGATATGTTGTGTATAACATAATTAGGAATTTTAAAAAAATTTAATTTTTTATTATGACATGTGCTTTTTATCTATATGCTTTAGAAACGTTTCAAAAATTTCACTTTAGTATACAAATGTATATATCCATACATACAGAAGGCTTAGCTAATACAATTTTAAAAGTAGAATTTTTAGATATCAGTAATTTTTATAACAAATCTTACCTTGTGAAAATAAGTAATTAGTATTACTTACAAATCCTTATTATGGTAATCCACAAATATATTATGCTTTTTAATCCATTTGTTTTTAATTAAATTTTAAACTACTCCAAACATTTAACTACAAATTCCGCTCCAAAATTTAACACTTAAACTTACAGTTATATTCTTATCTAAAGTTAAGTGCGTATGAATAAATAAAAAAGACGCTTTGCAGTTATTTCAGGATATTTAAAAGGCAAATGCCTGTCAAAAGTGGACATGGTCTGTCAGATGATGAATTTTTAAAAGTCATTTTGACATACTTCTAAATTAAAATATAGTATATATGTTATATCCCTAGAAAGAGGTCATGAAATGGAGATTTCAGGAATATCGAAAACTTAAAATCGATAATCTAAAAACTTTTAGCCTACTGACTGGTTTTAATCCATCCATATTATATTCCTCGCTTCAGAATACAGATTCTGCCTCCTTTACGAATAAATTCGTCTGACGAATCAGGCATGAGATGTGTTTTAGCACATTCTTTTCTCGGAAAATCAAACCAGCATGTTGGTGATTTAGAACTGTTCCTATGTCAGGTATGTGTATCTTAGTGTATTTGATTTTTCTTTACCAGATCGTGCAATCCAGATATCTTAGGCGGTCTGTCTTCCATATCAAAATATGCGTGAACTTCCACCCCAACTACATATAAACATGGGGGCTCCCAAGATTCTGGAATTCAATTCGCCACCAGTATTCTTTAATACGACCATTTAAAACTTGATTGTTGTTTAATATAAATTCCATAAGGGCATTGAAACGATACATGAATGTCTACTTACATTAACAGGATACTGTTCAATAAACTAATGTGTAGCTATCATATCCAAATTTTGTGGTTTTTTCCATTGGTCGTCCAACGGCAATATGGAGAGCTTTACGCATATCCAACCAGTTTATGACATTGCAACTGAAGGTTAAACAGTAAGTTGGGGGCCCTAGATATCGAATTTGTACCAAAAGTTCGTTTAATGCAGTTAGCCAATATGCTGCTTAGCCTCTAAGGTTTTTAAGAGGAAGATGAGCATCTTCGACTTTGCGATCTTGATCGACTTTTTTACAGCAAGCAGATATTGTTGATTTTACTCTATGGTACTTGAACATTGATAGAGCGTAAAACAAATAATCATTTCTTTGAAACCTAGCATCATCTCCTAGAATTCTATGTTGGAAATAATCAAGAGGTGAAATTTTGATATTTCTTGGTTGGTTTAATCTATTTACTCCGTAAGGCAGCAAGAAGAACCATGCGAATTTCTTTGCTTTCCATTGACAATGATATATGTTGTTTTACTATTAATTTTGTTGCATGATTTGACACATCTAATACTTGTTCTTCAGTGGGCTGTTTGCTGCCGATATGCGCCATTTCTAAAGTATGCAGGGGAATGTTCTCAGTTTGACAGGTTATGTTTCTTTCCTTTTCATATTGAGATTGTTTATATTACTAATCTTTGATGTTTCTGTGTAGTTTGATTTAGACTCGTTTCAATTTCGAATGATATATTGATTGGAGATAAAACTTGGAGAGATTAATGCATATTATGTTCTGTAGTAATATTTACATTGTCTGTCAATCCGTCTGCCATATGAACATCTATGTATTTGAGGGTATACTGTACGTTAACTGAATCAGTAGAGCGTTTGCAAACTCGGACAAAGTCATCAATGGAACCACATTGAATAACATAAGCTTTGCCGTGGGTATCAGAGGCACTAGCACCTTTAGGGCCATAGACGTGGGAGTCGGTAAAATAGTATTTATTGTTATAATCCATGACTCCTAAAGACTTAGAAAGGGCAATTAAAACACCGGTTTTGTGGTTTGTAAACATTGTCTTCAGAGCCTATCTTAATGTCATCACGAAATCTTTATTGTTTACTGAATCTCGCAAACATCCAACTAAATCAGTTTCCTCGTCATATTGTATTTTAAAAGAGCAACTATGTATCATAAAACTGTCCCTAAATATACCGAAGTGGTGTATTTCTAAATAATCTGTCTCATCAATAGGAGGCTTTATTTTTGCCTATATTGTGTCAACCTCGAACATATTTATATTAAGTATGTTGTTAGTCCATAAATGTGGTGATAATAGTGTTGCTCTTGTAATGTTCACCAACACCATAGCACAGCATTGTTTGTATTGTAAACTTGATTGTTTCCTTGAAGCTAAGAAGATCGTAGAATGCATATTGAATTATTGATCGTTTTATAAGCATCATTAATGTTGGCTGCTTCTCCCATAGCTGATATAGTGGCAGGCTCTATTAATATCTGATTATTGTTTTGAGCATTTTCATCATTAATAGAATGGTTTGCTTGAATAAGAACTTCTTGCAATATTTGTGCATTGCTATCTATTATTATGCCCAGATATAGGGGATTAATATTTATGAGCCACCTCAATGCTTCACATATACGTGTACGTTATTTATTATATTTCCGTGATATATTTAAATTTTCCAAATGTTCTGTAATTACAGCCATGTCTATATACTGTCAGTAGATCTAAGTAAAATATTAGACAGATTTTCAGTAAATTCAAATATGTCTTGTGCAAAAAGGACAGCTTGCCCTCTAAACCCATGTAGTCCATGAAAATAGACCTTCATTTTAACATTTTCTACAAATGGTATAATTCTTGATAGCGTTGTTAGGGTTGTGTCAATTACTTTATTACATCAGACAGTTCACCAAGATCTAAATTATTCCAGTAAACTTTCGATGGGCCTGAAGTGTTTTTGCTTGTAAGGTGTTTCTTCCAACGATGACACATCAATATGGTTTCTTTACTTGTTAATTCTGCAGGTAGGTATGAAGCAGTACTTAAATTTATTTTGTGATTTGTGACTTGATTTGGATAACACTTTTAATACAAATCTCGCTCATCTTGTCATAGAATATATTTATGGTTTAAATAAAAGTTTCCATTTGCGACTTTTCTGCTGTTCGTACTGAGAGTTAGGCTCGCGTAAAGCGCTCAAACGCACCTCTCCCTGTTCAGGAATTTTGTCTGCTCTAACTTGATAGTAATGCATCCTTACGTTCACGACATCATGTTACACCCTGATGCCACTCGGTCCTCACACGGCTTCACCTTAACTTGGGTGTTTGTAAGAATGCGCCACTTATTTCAGCCAGAACAGTCCCGGGTTTGATTTTGGAGTTATC
>BMAO01024581.1:0-27333 GCA_019973975.1 Trichonephila clavata
TAGTATAATCAAATCACCATTCAAAGCCCAAAAAGTTTTATATTTATACATCCACCTGAAAGTCATTTAATTTTTTTGGAGAATTTTATTTTTCCACTGATGTTAATTATTAATTATTTTTAATCTTTAGAATGTTTGGAATTCAAATGAATTTCTTTCTTTGCTTTGGTTTACCAAGAAAATTTAAGTATTCTAATATACATAGTATCCATCTACGCCAGTTGGTGCAGCAGTGACTCCTAACTGTAACCACCTCATTAACTGTACCTGTGATTCCAGTAGACATGTAAAACTGAGCACAAAACGATACAGCAGGAGTGTTAATGTTTTTCGGTGTTAATTCTCTAACTGGATGTTGAGAATAGCTACCGCTCTCCTTTTTATTCATTTTATATTAATATTTGTGTTTTGTCGTCCTTCTTTTAACATTAAATGCATAAAAATAAGAACTATGGCTACATCTTCATTTCCAACCCGAGATGACGTGGGAACCCTCATCTCACATACATGTATTTTAACATTCCAAAATACACCTTGGAAATATAGAATAAAATAAAACAAATCAAAATCAATTTTAATAAATATTATTCATAATGACACTTATTTGAAAACCGGTGGCATCATGGAAAATCCCTTTGCTTCCCTTTCATATCTGGACGTAATGAAGTGGGGCAAAAAGTTTTCCCCGTTGACTCAACTCTCGAACACAACCACTCGGAATAGGAGAAGAGAAAGACAAGAAAGTGCCCGGATGATTGGCAGGAACACCTCGCCATTCACGCCCTTAAAGGCGCCCTTGCAAAAGCACACAAAAGCCCCGGCACCGTGAAGATCAAATAGAGCGAGACTATTGAAGTGCAGGGGGGGGAGTCAAACCTTTAGAGCAGTCACAACAGTGAGGAAAACGGCGTTTTGTTGGAAATCACAAATACTGTCTCTCGCTTCCAGGCCTAATCTTGATGACGTCACTGCTGTGGAAAACGTCGCCAAGTAGGCGACGCGCAAATGAAAAAAAAAATAAATTCTGTGTTTCTTTTTTTTGAAAGGTCACAAAGGCACTTGACAGCTGGCTTTTAAGAGATGAGACAAGCTCATCTGCATAGGATTTGTTGTAGGTTACGAAAAATATGTATTTCTCTGTCTCTCTTCTTATTCAGTCGGCTCGAGTGCTATTTAAATGAGAAAAGTGTTGTTTTTTTATTAATAAAAAGGTGTAAAAATATATCAGTGTTTTACATGATAATAATACTTATTACTATATTTTTTAACGAGGATTATAAGAAACTAACTAGTTATGAACAAATATCATTTCAGAAATCCATTTACTTTTTCTTTTTCTTTTTTTGCTTTTTAATTATATTTGAAAGTAATGAATACAGTTTTAGAACAAAACAAAAAAAAAGGCGTGTGTGTGATTATTACATATCTTATATGTTTATTACATTTACAGGGGGAGGATACAATGGTGGACCAACCCCTATTGTACAAATTATACAACTGTTCAAATTGTAAAACTGTAATTTATATGTGTACTATGTACTTCCATTTATTTGTTCTTTTTTTCACAAAATTCATACCTAGTGCTCCTCTTTAGTTAAATTCATCACTAAAGTTGCATCGTTCAAACACTCCATTGATAAAGTCCACAGATTTTGAGAAATTTGCAGCGCATACAGCTTCCTGGAAAGTTGAGTATTTAGTTACGTTGATTGTTAATAAGTTATAGTATGAGAGACAATACCTTTCTTATCACGCAATGATTCCAGTCCAGGCAATCGGTGCGCTATTTTCTGCATGGGTTTGCAATAATGTACTATAGCAAGTATTGGCGACATTATTTGAAACGAAACCTATGGTTGCCGATTCAGCGTGTAGGACACATGCGAAATCGAGATTGCTAACTTGGTGAGTTACCTTGAATGTTGGCAGTGTTGCGATAGTACGTAATAAATTTATTACAACATCACGAAAAACTTTTTTTAAGTACAGAGAGATAAAAAAAATTTTGTGTGAACATTTTGATAACTCTCTATTATTTGATTTTCTTTATTAAAATTCAACTTGAGACCGAAGAAAACTATTAGTGGAAATAATAATCATACATGAATTAGACAAGAATGTTAGAGGAGGCAGAAGTAGATTTTGTGTTCACAAAAAATCGCCGCTTTTGAATCATAGAAGACAACAGCCCGCGTAAAGCTATTCAGATGACAATGCAAATGCGCAAGGGCTACTTGAAGAGTTTTTAAAAATATATACGAGTAATTGAAAGAAAGATATTACTCTAAACTGAAAAAAACTATAAACAAATATAAATCTTCCCTTTTTTTATCCTTTTTTTTTTTATTCATTTTATTATTATCCAATAAACATAATAACTTAGATTTTAAGAGTCAATTAAGTTCTCCATAAAGTTAATATTCTTTACAATAACGAATTCAAAATTCCTGACAAAGAATGGCCCTAAATTATATTGAAATTTCAAAGATTGAAAACTTTGTTTTTACATGTAGCTAGTCATACTTTGGCTTAGGTTTGGCCACCATCTACTCAAAAAAGGATGTCTGAATCGAAAAAGTTTAGAAATCGTTGCTGTTAATTAATTTTATTTCTTTTTCAATCCGATATAAGTCTTAATAAAGTAATAAATTGCCTTTACCTTTTTACACATATTTTTATTTCCAATCTAGAAAATTGTGTGATTATTGAAATTTATAAAAGTGGTAACTATAACATCATTGGCATTTATGTTTGAAACAACCCTTTAACTGTCAAGTTGTTTTGACGATTTGTGTATATAAATTGTAAACATTTTTTATTGAAAAAAAATCAAATGTTTAATACAAAATAAAATATTCTTGGCAGCTAAAAAATGATAGTTTGAATACATCCTTAAAATATTTGAAGGTTTTGTTGCAACTACATATTCGCTCGAGGTGGCTGCCACACAGCGTGGCAGTGGAAAAGTTCTATCCTATGTAGAGCATTATTTTCTAAAATAGAGAAAATAAAAAACAAATAAAAAGAAACACATATCAGTAGTTCAGTAATTCTGTTTTGTGTGGTATAACTGGAAATACTTTTCCAAGCACATACCAACTCCGCAGTCAATACACCAGAATCCTATTTCCTCTTTTTTATCTTTTTTCCAATTGCATCCTTTTTTGAACATCAAACTTTGCATTGTCTTGTAGGCTCATGCTTCGCAGGAGTTAAAGGAATATGGGATATACAATGTTATTCACTCATCTCATGAAGCTCCTATATTAATATTAGGCACAGGAAATTATCTGTATTCTGGTATTAGAGGTACAAATCCTCTGGGTATGCTAATTCCATGCATCATCTAGGTACAAACTTTAAATCAAAATTGAAATAGGTTATGAGTCAAATTTATACTTTACAACGTTATTTTCAATCAAACTAGTATTGAAAATTTTCGCAAAGTAATTCTATCTCTGCAAGTGTAATTCTGAAACAAAATGAGAAAAATACAAAAAATTATGTTACTATTATACATAAAAGTATGAGGGGCGCGACCTACTGTCGGCCTCGCCTAGAGGTGAGGGAGGAAGTGAAGGATGACTCGTCATAATACCTATCAACTATTTATTCAACACACAAATTATCAACAGACCCAATTCTAATATTCAAACAAGAAGAGATGCTCCTACTAAGAGCAATAGGGTAAATAAACCACGAGAGGCGCGAATTATGTGAGAAGACTTCTGTTACATTTATCCTCCTTCTATGGGATCAATCCACCACTCCAGATATTGAGTTATAATTTAGCTATGGTGACCAATCGTCACTTTAATATCTTCAACTATTTAATGTCTGAAACGCGCTATCAATTATACCAGTACCTGATCGGTATCTATCTTTCCTCGTCATCGGGTTCTCTATATTTCAATTTCTATGTAACTCCATCTATCCATCTAACTAGCTAGAAAACCTAGACTATATATAACCGACTTAATCTGCATATCGCGGTTTCTTCTTCCAAAAGGGTTGGTTGTGATGGATTTCAAATGATCGCCCACAGATTTTCCAAGAGGATTAGTTGAACGACGCGTATAGATTCGTCCACAAAAGGTCTATTCAAAAAGTATCCGACCTTGAATTTTCCCACACACAATCAGATTCTTAAACTGCGCCATAGTACATAAGGAAAGGTGACACATGCTTGAAATTTTCCTCTTCATTCCAGTCTACCAGCCGTTTTCTGCAAGCAGAGTCAAGTGAGGTGCTGTTGTACGTATTCGTCAGATTTTCATTTTTCTAAAAGAATGACAGAACGGCTTGATCAAAAGCTCTACATCAAATATTTTTGTCAAAAGGTTGGTGATTTTCTGAGTGAAACAATTCGTAAGATTCAGCAAGTGTTTGGAAACGACACTATGGGGGGTCACAAAAATTAAAGAGGATTTTAACTTATTCACAAGTGGTCACGCGCGTCGGTAGAGAACGATCAGCGTTTTGGGAGGCCACACACTGCTTGCAATGCAATTGTTGCTAAAAAGGTGGAAGTTCTGATAATGAAAGACAGTCGTTTTACCATGCGAGAAACTGCTGAATAAGTTGAGATTAGTACAGGATCTCCACGTGCCATTTTGCGTGATCATGCGCAGAACGGCTGCGAAATTTGTTCCCAAGCTTCTGTCGATGGAACAGAAAAACTTTGTCTTTCAGTTGCACAGGACCTACTGGACACTATCAACGCAGAACCTGGCTTATTGTGACTTCTGGTTGTTCCCAAAAAGGATAATACCATTGAAAGGATCTCGTTTGCAGAGTAGAGATGAGATAAGGCAAAACGCGACGAGGAGTTGAACACCGTTCCAAAAGAAGCCTTCCTGAAGTGTTTTCGGCAGTGGAAGGAATGCTGGGCTAAGAAAGTGCGTCAGGGCGCAAGAGACCTACTTTGAATTTGATTAGAGAGGATCCTGATCCCGCAATGTAACTAATATATTTTTTCTGTCCAAAAGTCGGATAATTTTTGAACAGACCTTGTAAATCATCAGTTACGGTTTTTGACCCTGCTAATAGCATTATCTATTTTTTCAATTCCTACTATTAGCTCATTCTCTTGATGCTAATACAGTTTTTTCAAATATTAATTCATTTATTACCGGTTAATTAATTAAATTAATTACTGGTTTTCGACGCCAACTTATATTCGTCTCCATTGTTGTAACAATCTAACTGTTAAAACAATGACAAAAGTTGGCATCGAAAACCGGATTAGAACCAAAAGTCGGATAGATACAGACCTTGTAAATAATCAGTCAGAGTTTTTGACCGTGCTATAGCATTATCTATTTTTTCAATTCCTACTATTAGCTCATTCTCTTGATGCTAATACAGTTTTTTCAAATATTAATTCATTAATTACCGGTTAATTAATTAAATTAATTACTGGTTTTCGACGCCAACTTAGATTCGTCTCCATTGTTGTAACAATCTAACTGTTAAAACAATGACAAAAGTTGGCATCGAAAACCGGTTTTTCAGCCAAATTAGCCAATCCGGGTGTGCATTGTTACAACAATGCAGACAAATAATGCTCTTTTTCCAATTCCTACTGTTATTCACTCTCTCCCTATGTTCAAATTTTCAATTGTTAATAAAATATTTTCTATTCATCCATTCAAAGTAGGAATTGACTTTAAAAAAAAATTTTATTACTTGTTTATATTATTATTTAGAGTTTTTATTCATTAATTGTTGTCGTGAGTCGTGATAAAGATGTAGAGTATAGAATTTCTAGTAGATTTGCACAATAATTTGCCTTTATGTTAAATACTTTTATTATTGCAGAAGGGCGTTCGCCCTTTATGGAAACGATTGTGATAGTTAATTTTTTATCAATAACTCCCGTATTTTTTGTGGCAGTTTGCTTCTATCTGATAGCCATGATACCTGACAATAGCTCTGGCTTGAATATTTCATAAAAGTAAACTTTTTCTTAATACTGTCATGCAAATTTTACTCCTTCCTCTTGAATCGTTTTCCAGAATCCATTCAGTGTTCTTTGATGCCGTTTTCCTATGACTCGTTTTAATAAACCGAAAGAGAAAAAGTCCATTGAAAAAGCCTACGGGGATCTTAAGCGTAATTTATCAAATGGGATGCACTTAAATCCTGTTTCTGATTCTTTCTTTGCTAAAAAGGTGGCGGTAGACTTAGATGTGTGACAAGAGTCTTTGTCCATATGAAACACAACTCTATCAATGTCCTTTCCGTATAAGGTTGAAATTTCTTCTCCAAAAATTGGTTCTAAAATATTCTGCTAATAGTAGAGTGAATTAATTTTGATTTTACTTGAGATTTTTTATTTATTTTTTATTTTTAACTTGCCGTTGCGAGAAAGTCCTGCAACTATCATGAATCCCATTGGGAACTTTACTGTAAACTGAGAAAGGCATTTCGTAGTGTCACTTCCGTTAGTTAAGCAATAGAAAATTGATCCTTTATTACAATCACTTAAATATGCTCAAACCTCTTCAAGTTTTACCTCAAATTTCCATTTTTCAACGTTTAGGAGAATTTTTTTTTTTTAATTTTCTACAACTTGCTTTTTTTTTTCTTTCAGTAATATGTTTTAAAAAAGGAGACAAGCCTTAGATTTAAACATATTTTTGACTTTTAATCTTTATGAATGATTTTAATTGCAGTGTCGGAAGACATTTCTAGTTTCAATGCAATCAATCTTTGAGTTGGTCGATTTTCTTTTAGTATCAGAGACTTTACTTTCTTGGTAGCTGCTTGCGTTCGATTAGTCTTAGGATGAAGTTTCGTGGTCATTTTTTCATTTTTACTTTCAGCTATATGTTTTTTTCTCTTTCATATTTACTATATTCTAAGTAACTTTTATTAAAATGTAGTAACCGAGATTTTTACATTTTTACATTATAATTTGTTGATACGAATATTTCGTATGGGAAAGCGCAGTCAGGTAATCTTTGAGCCATATATAAATTTTAAAAGCCATTTTTAAAATAAATCTTTTCTCTTACATTCCAATCAAAATAAAACATTTGTAGACGATTGTTCTAAAGTTGGCAAAATTTGATCTGAAAATGCAAACGGGAAAAGGAATTATAAAATTGTTTCCATACAGTGCAAACGACTTTTTGTATTGCATCGATAAAAGTATAATCCGCTCAACTCCAAACTTCATTGCAAAAAAAGAAAACAAAACCACTTATAAGTTTCAAAAGGTAAAACTTAAACCTTTATTTCTCCGTTCATTTGGGTATTGTTACTTTACGAACTATTTTAAAAGAAAAAAATCTCCGCGCATGTGCCTCTGATATAATCCTCAACTACTCGTAAATTCGTAAAATTTGTTTAATATCCTCAACTCGTATTATTCTCTCTAACACTTGATACGGTCACCTGAAACGTATCGCAATCGGAGTTTGAGATTTCATTTCATCTTGCGAAAATATGAATCAAAGCCCGATCCTCTCGCTTTACTCTGTCTGAATTATATCTTTCATTGTTCACAATTATTTTTTAAATAAATTAATTTTATTTAAATTAATTCTTTTTTCAACGATTTTCCATATATTATTAATATCCCAATATCATTAATATTGCAATTTTTCAATAAAAAAAACCTACAACAATTTTCTTTCCACAATGAAGTTTGTAAATATGTTTTATTGAGTGTAATGAAATGTTATTTTTTTTTACAATCGTTCAAAAACCTTGTGGTAAGCTAATGCCTAACAAATTTCCTGTTTAAAAAGTAATCCCAAACACAATGTTCAAAAAAAAATATTCATTTCTAATTTTCTAAAAAAATTTTTTTACTTCATTAGGTATATTTTTATCGGATTTCAATTTTTTTTAAATTTGAATGCAGCATAAATTCATAAAATATTTTGCAATTTATATTCGACACTGTTGGGTATTCAAAATGAATATAAATGGTAGGATTTTATGACACAGGAATATACAAAAGCTAGAGTCTATTTTTGATATTTGTAAGAGAATTGAGGCAATCTGTTTAGGAAAAAAATTCATGACCAATGAATGTTTTGCTTAGGGGGGTTTCGTCGAATAAAAAATTATTTTAAATGAAATCATTACTTAAGCAGAATTAAATTTTCTGATTACAATATAATAATAAATTTTCCTGACTTGGGCGTGTAGCTGCTCTGCACTTGTGTAACAATTGCTATATAATTTATGACACATTTCAACATTCAAATGCCTTAGTTATTTTTGGCCGCGGTATCCGAGTGGTCAAGGTATCGGATTGTGGCTGGCATGTCAAGAGTTCGAGCCCAAAACATGAGCATAGAAATTACCTACTTTCAAAACATTCTCCTTTTATAGAAAATGCTTCTATAATAATAATATTTCGCCTATATATATATATCTCAGACCTCTGTATGGAGTCTGAACTAGGAGTTTTGAAAGATATAACTTAGAAGTGGATTTATCCAGATTTTAATACAACAAAGTCGAGAAATTTTAAGAAAAAAAACACCGATAATTATTTTAATTGGTAGTAACTCTGAAAATAATGTTAATTTTTTTAAAACCCTAGTTCAGACATTTTGGAGAAATATTTGCTTTATATATAAACAAACTATTATTATTATTACAGAAGCATTTTTCAATAAAGGATAACGTTTTGAAAATACATAATTCAAAGTTCATTTTTTGCCAAAATATATTGCACTTAAATAGTTTTTAATTTTAATAATATTCTTAAAACACAATTTTATACATATATTCTATTTCAAATAACATTAAATATCATGAAAATTATCCATTTATACATTTTTTTAAATTACGGTTCCAAACGTAGTCAGGTACTTTAAAAACAATTTTTTTTAAGACCAGATAAAAGGTAATAAGCAAAAAAGAAATTCGGCAGTAAAAAATAATTTATTTTATGATGAAAAGAGATAATTTTATGAAAACCCTAATTCGCTATTATTTCCATACATCCTAACTCGTCACCTGATTCTTCTCCCATTTTTCAGGAAGAAAAGTTCTATTAAGAGTCCAAGCTTTCAGAACTCCTGGACATGAATCCGTTGCGGCCCGTGTTTTGTGCCATGGCGCCACCGACTTAACGGAAGCCGGCAACCCTGAGTCTCCGCCCCTGCCTACAGTCAACAAGTAAGGGCTGAGCCAGGGGCTATTTTCGCAGTTCCGTCAGCCTTTTCGCCGGTCCGGATAATATTAGGTGGGTAGAAGGATGAATTTTAATAAAGTTCTTCAAATATCACCGCTTACAGCAATTATCACCAAGTGTGTCTAATGTCAACATCTCCTTCGCAATATGTCTCACCCCCCCTCCCCGGGGCTTGAGGGGGGTGGAGGTTGTTCTGACAAGAACAATCGGCTTCGGTTATGCTGAAAAGGAGTTGCGTGCGCCAGGAATTTGATTGTAGTTTTTAATTTGAGCGCAGGCAGGGATTTCTATAAACAATATTCATTGAGCAGAGAGGTGCGTATCACAATATTGCTTGGAGGCCGTGGGGGTGGCAGGACAAATAAAGAATCCCTTTTCCTCTTTTCAGAGAGACGTCCTGGACTCTCTGAAAGGGAATGAAGAAGAGCTCTTCAGTTGAATTGTCTAGGATAAATATATGATATACATCAACTTTACCGAAAGACTTTAGTTTTGTGTAGTCACTTTCTTGTAGTGTTATATTATCTGGATAATAATCTAACTCGTGTACCATATACGTCCCATAAATATCTTGTACACTTGCAAAAGGATCATAAAAAAAACCCAATGAGTTTTTTATGGATATAATGAAATATTTATAATGTGGTCGTGGCGCATACGGGAATTTTTAAAAAAGGGGGGGGGATCCAGATAAAAGATCCAGGGTCGAAAGTCCATAATTCTTGCATCATGCCACCAAACATATTCTTTTGATTTTGTCAATTGTAGAACGAAAAAAAGTAAAAAATAAATTATTAAATAAATAATTAGCATTAATTAGTAAAACTAATTATTATTTCAAATACTAAATTATTAGCGTTCTAAAAACAAATCAATCAAAAAAAATCTAGGGTTGGGGGGGGGGTCCGGACCCGGGAACCCCCTACCCTTGGGTGCACAACTGATGTGTCGTGGTGAAACAAGTAATATAAAAAAAAAATTTTAATAAATTCCAACTTTGAATGGATAAGTAGAAAGTATCTTAATAACAATTGAAAATTTGAACATGATATATATATAGGGAGAGAGGGAACTAATAGTAGAAATTGAAAAAGAGCATGATTTGTCTGCATTGCTATAACAATGCATATCCGGTTTGGCTAGTTTGGCTGAAAATCAGTTTTTAATGCCAACTTTATCATTGTTTTAACAGGTACATTGTTACAACAATGGAGACGAATCTAAGTTGGCGTCAAAAACCAGTAATTAATTAAATTAATTTAATTTAATTAATGAATTAATATTTGAAAAAACTGTATTAACATCAAGTGTCATCCATTACAAGTTTTAAAAAAATTTATCTGAACTCTATTGGAGGAATAGAAATTATTTTATTAACGATTGAAAATTTGAGCAAGATAAATTTAAAGAGAGAGAGAGAGTGAGCTATAATAGTAGGAATTGAAAAAGGAAGTGAATTGAAGGATAATCGCATTTTAAAGAACACTTAAATTTTAAGTGAGAAAAATACTACTACAAGGTTATACAGGATGAGTATACAAATTGTGACGGATCTATCTGCGTCCCTTCTTTAACATAATTTTCTTTGAGAAATCTTTGGTCTATCGATTCGAATTTATTCAAAGCAAACCTTCTGAAGAAGAAAAGCTAATTATTTAGATTAGGTTGGATATATATACATAGTCTAGATTTTCAAGCTAGTGATATAGAATGTAAGGAGAAGGATAGATTGCACTGATCAGGTATTATACTATTTTATAACACATTTCAGTGATTAGATAGAGGAAAGTATTAAAGTGACGATTGGTCACTAAAGTTTAATTATTGCTCAGACCATTTGAATAGTAGATTAAGAGGGGTGATATTTAAAATCTTCTCATAATTCGCGCACCTCGTTATTATTCCACATATTGCTTAGATTGAGAACATTCTTCTCGTATAAATTATTTAAATTGTGTTGATAAATTAGGTGTTCAATAAATATATTGTTTGTTGATACGGTTAGTCATCCTTCCCTTCCTCCCACAGCTCTTGGCAGGACTGAGAGAACATCTCATCCCTTACAAAATGATGGACCCGATTTTAAAATTCACATTTTCGAAACTATTCCACAGATTACAATAAGTCATACGTGAATATAAAGAGAAGTATACCAAGTTTTTTTTTTCAGATACACATGTGCGAAGTGTGACCCTCTCGTACGTCCAATCTGTAATCCAGCTCGTTCCATATATTTTGGTGCATCACTTTATCAATAGTTCGTAATGCTGCACAAATGATTTCTTGTCCTCATCTGTTATTTGTTAAATCAATTGTCAATAAAACGGCTCAAAATTAAATTTTTTCGTAAAATTTTTTAAAAATTTCGTAAAACACTTTTTGGTTCTTATTTTGAATTAAAAGCCTAAATTTTTTAAAAAATTATCAAACTCTGATTGACATTTCACAAAAAGTAAAAAGAAAGTCATGTTATAAGATTAAATTAAAATATCAAAAGTAATTCATTCACATTTGTATAGTGAATTGAATCAAGCTGCATTTTTAAGGGAACAAATAATGCATCGAACAATTATTTTTATTTTGTTATATACACTGGTGTCCAAAAGTTAAGCATAATTGATGATTATGTGAATAAAGAAGGAACTGTAAATCAGAATGGCGGGAAACGTGATATGCGAGTGTAAAATGGTTATAAAATAAGAAAGCAAATCAAAAGAATGATAATAATTAATTTTATTATCCAAAGTAGCAGTTTGAAAGAAAACTGAGCATAGCAAGGATTCACACTTTAAAGAAAAAATGAAAGAAAACATTAAACAAAATACTGATGCTGCAGTTTAATAAGGCGTGTGGTCACCTCTGACAGCCAGGCACGCTGCACAGCGATTTACCATACTTGCTATGAGATGATGAATGAGTTGTGGGCTCAAACGGTTCCAAGCTTCTTGGAGAGCTCTCTTCAGTTCTGTAACGGAGCTTGGTGGGTGCGAAAGGGCTGCAATTTGTCTCCCGAGCATATCCCATACATGCTCGATAGGATTTAAATCAGGAGAGTTCGCAGGCCACGACATGCGCTGGATGTTTTCCGTTTCAAGGAAGTTTCCGTTTCATATGGTATGTTTCTTTTAAAATCTCAAACGGGAACAGCGATTGCTCAAAAAGTTTTGAAAATAATTAAACGAAATTTTTGCGTATGTTTTGTATAATAGTAGAAGTGTTTTAACCTTCAGATTTATCAATCACAGTTTTATTACAAAATTTACAGTCCCTTATGTTAATATAATCACTGTTTTTTAAACAATTTCATATAACTAAGATAAAGTGCTCTAGTTTTTGTAAAAATTAAGATATCTATTATCCTGAAAGTCATTTCAAAATTGAATAACATAGCAACACATCAGAATTGAAGAATTGAAAATTTGTTCATAAACTTTTAGTACAAAATGGGACCCGTTAAGTTATTTTTTGTAAATTT
Organism: Trichonephila clavata; assembly: GCA_019973975.1. Taxonomy (NCBI): domain Eukaryota; kingdom Metazoa; phylum Arthropoda; class Arachnida; order Araneae; family Nephilidae; genus Trichonephila; species Trichonephila clavata. The sequence goes on from BMAO01024581.1 coordinate 12,636, forward strand.
TTAACCATTTTTTTGTTTATTGAAGTAATAATAATATTTGTCTTATCTTAATTTCAGCAAATTTTTCTTAAAATGTACTAAACAAATCTAAAAACCACGAAAAAATCACCATATCTCCATTTTTTTTTAAAAAAAGTTTCGCAAGTAGTCGAAACCTTAACGAATACCTTACCTCATGTGAGATAAAAGTTTCAATTATCATGTTAACTTAATAATTGTAATAAACGTAAAAAAATCAAAAAATTTTTAAGTTAAGTACATAAAATCAATAAAACTCATACAAAACAATAGTCATCCACTTCAATAAAAATGATATGCAATGAAAAAGCCATCATTTCCATTTGAAATGGCCACCCAACAGACTAAACAACCTATACATATAAACACACATCCACAGTTAACACAATTCTAGAAATAGCTCCCTTTTCGCGTTTAAATATTTACCACTTTCCATATCGAAGATATAAACTCCTCTTGAACCTTGATTCTATCATGCGTAACTGCATAGCTGCTTTTAATTTAGCGCTTTTACTTTGGTTCTGGAGCAATATTGAGACCATTCTGCGCCGGTACAATCGCAGCCCCCAACTCATCCAGAATGCCACTCAGGAATGTGTACATGGTTGGCCTGACAGAGAAACTGTTTACAATCCGTCTGTGTGGTTGAGACGCTGATTGCTTATAAGGGACAAAGTGCCAGAAGACTATCTTTTGTGTGGACAATGGAGAAGATTGACCGCTTTGCTAAAGATGTCAGAAGGGCTCTAATACTATTGCTGATTGGCAGTAAGGGTTGGTGGTGTCGATTTGATTTTGTTTGAGGAGCTGTATCATCTTCAATCGAGGTTTGTGTCGAGAAAACTAAGTACTCTTTCATGTCACGTTGAAATAAATGAAGTTATTTGTGTGTTTGACAAAGTCATTGGGATATTTCTGAGCCATTTATTTGAATACTTATTTTGGTTTCCATTATAAAAATTGCTTACTTTAAAAGTTTCATTATTTGGGGTAAGGGTGCAATAATTATTTTGACTAGTGACTGTTCATTTTAGCAATTAGATTCTCTTATTTAATAGCAATCGTGGTAGATTCTAATTATTTTGAATCAACTCTGATCTGTAAAATGTCATTTGATATGTATCAATTTTTTTCTTGAAAGCATTTCTAAATAAGCACATTATTAAGATTTATATAATATAAAAATGCCAAAAAATGTATTTAATTTTTTTTAAAAAATGTAGAACATATAAGGTTTAAAAAATATTGGTTGAACGTCTACCATAAGTGTGCTTAAAATTTTCATTAATTAAATATGAAATACTTTTAATGAAAAGCTAAAAAAATTTAATGATTATATACAAATATTTTATTCGGGCTTTACAAAAAATTTTGTTCTCATCTAAAGTGTGCCTTGAGTTCAATAGTACTGGAGACTTTTTAAGCGACGTATCTCTAACTATTTTTTACAAAAACGCAACACTAGAAATATCCTTTACTAAGTTCTTCTCAATTTAATTCTTAAAACAGCAAAGCTGTACATTTTTGGCATAATTAGATTGCTGTTTTCGCCAAATGTACGAGAGTTTGAACTAAACGCGGAGCACATTTTCGGACCGAAAAATGCCTCTACCTTTTATGAAAATTTGTAACTCTGTAACTCATACATTTATTTATAAAATAGCATTTTTTAAAATTTCAAAATATTCCATAAATAATTGATTTTTCCTATTAACATGTAAGGAGATAGCTCATTTAGCATTATGGTATAGGAGAAAAAATACAAAACACATTTTAAAAAAGAAAAAAGTGTCATCTCTGATAAAAATGAGCAATATGACAAAATAAGTGATTCTCTACAGGATAGAGGAGCCAGAATATAATATTAATGCTGGAGTACTTTTATATCTGAAAAAATATTCCGAGTTCGGGTCCTATTTGTAACATTAACTGAAGACAGACTTAAGGCGATATGGTACCCTAAAAATCATCAACCTGTCGAAATTTTATTGGCTTATTATATTCCTTGAATCTTTATAAATATGCCTGCAAAATTTCAAAGTTTTACCTGCATTTTTCATCAAGTTATGGAGCAATCTTTGATGCTGGACAGCAATTACTACGTCCACGTTTCAGAATATCTGCTAGAAAAGAGCCTGATAAAAAATGAATGAATTATCTTTCTACCAAGCGTAAAAGCGACTGACATTAAATATGCAGTAACAAACCATTTCAAGAGAGAATGGTGCAATCAATGCAAAAATTCTAGTTTGTGAATTGTTTATTGGGGAAGAGCAAACACATTTGGGCAAGATTTAAAAGTTGGGCGTGCTTTCTTATGATATTATTATGAATGAAATTAAGACTTCAAAACGGATTCACCCAAAGTACAAATACTAAATCTCATTTTGATAACTCAGATAATTTTAAAAATCTAATTCCAAGAATAGAAAAACTCTCCCATTATATATATATATATATTTTGGTGATATATATATATATATATATCCCAAGTGTGTGAAATTCAACACTTTTACTATTAAAATATTTTAGGATATTTATTTAAACAAATGCTTAGAGGCAGCTCTTAGATTTTGATATATTTTACCTATAAATTGTAATTGATTTTCATTTCATTCCTGTACAATATTTAACATGCGAAGGTTTTTAAAATCATAGAAATAAAAAATAAAGACATAAACTTCTTTTGTACATGTTGTGTATTATTTCTGAGCATGGAATTAGCTCTGAAGTGTGTGTATTTTTTTTTTTTTATAATTATTAAGATAAAATTTTATGAAAGATTGATCTTTCATTCGTTTTCTTCTATATATTCATTATGGCATTAAACTGTTTACTTGTTCTACATTTTTGCAATTTTTTATGGTAAGCAGTTTTAAATAAGCTAATTAACATTTCATAAAAATTTCAGATTATTCGATGAATATGATATATCTTGCTATTCATGTAATGAAAACTTTAAATTCATATTTCTCCATGTTGAATTTTTGTACACGTACTATCATTCAAAACCCTAAGGCTTTTTTGATAAGTGAAGTATGGACTTGAAATTTTTATACATGTTCTGAAATGTATGTTTTGTAAAACTGTGCATGGAATTAGCTGTAACATGTTTAGTAATTTTTCTAATAAATTTCAAAATCAAAATTAATGTTGTTTTTTTTTTGAGAATTTTTGAAGTTTAACTATAAAAAAATTAACAAGAGCAGCAGCAGATAAAAACCTATGCATAGTTTTATGTAGTATATTATAAGGTACTTGGAAAAAAATTGAAAGAAAGGAGACATATTTAAAAAAGTCTTAAAAATTTTAAAAATGTTTTAAAAAGTTCAAAAAATTAAAATTTTACAAACATTTTGCAACAAATTAAAAAAATTTTGTATGGAATTATTATTAACCTTTATATAAAAATACAATTAAAACCAAATATTAAATATTAAAAACAAAAAAAATTGTGAAGATGGTACCATATCGCCTTAAAAAAAGAAAATAAAGCTAAAATCAGTATTTTCAATTGCATATGTATTTTTAATATTTTCCCTTTGCCTCTTAACAATCAAATATTTGGTAAAAAAATAATCTCCTTGTTAGTGAAGAAATAATATTACGATGCAGTCAGATGTTTGACGTGTGTAAGAGACTTTAAAAAAAAAGAAAAGAAAAATAATGGGGCTTGTCAAAGGGTGTCTTTGTTTCCCGTATCCTCACGACTTTTCCACTAGAGTTAAACGTTCTCTCAGTCCCCCATCTCTCCCCCTTCTAAATATGTTCTGCATCACCCTGATACCAGTCCCCCTCTCTCAAACACCCTCTTTTTTAATCCGCTTTAAGCCACCCCCTCTAAACCAGGGATTTTAATAATACAAATTCACATCCGGAGCTGCTCTAACCCCCTCCTCCATCTAAAACGACCCTGAAAATTGTTTATATGAATTTTTAGACACCCACAGACACTCCCTCGTGGTTAATATTTGAGGGAGGGAGACAAGCTGGGGTCATTACTCAGCCCCTCATTTTTTTATTTCATCTCATGAAATTGAATGGCGCCCTTAATCGTTCGATCACTTTTAAACCCCCTCCCTTCATAGTGTACCGCTAGTTTTCCTTTTTAAGAGGATTCTTATCACAAGAGAGGATCGAATATAATATGTCACTGAAATTAGCTATTATAAACTTCGTGACTTATACAGTCAGTTTTGGATCAAAAGGAAAATTTCGCGAAAAGTCAGTTGGTTTGTACTTCCCGTAATAATTTTTTGTTTCATATTAAATGAAAGATAAATATAGCCTTTTAAATCTCAAAATGACTAGTTGATATCTTCCTGAATGATAATAAGCATAGCCCAAGCTCTGAAAACTTTATTATCCTCCCCACAAGAACACTGCCCTAATATTAGTATCAAATCACGTGATTATGACACATGAAATATCCTTGCATTAACGAATCCTTGAAATTATCAAGTTGACATTTCTTATCTTCAAGCTGACATTTCAAGCTGAGTTCAAATTACCTTTTATACTGATCGTAAATCCTCGGAGAGGTAATTTTGGCAGTCAATATGTAAATAATTACCCGGCTGGGTGGCGTGGTTGGTTTATCACTGGCCCTCTGCACCTAAGGTTGCGGGTTTGATCCCGACCCAAGTCGGTGGATTTTCGTAATGCCGAAAATTGACAGCGGCCATGTCGTATGATTATATGGCATGTAAGAGATCCCTAGAGTGTCTGTTTGGTTTGGGTGCTCTCGGCGTACATGTAGTACAGGTTAGCATCATTAGAGCTCAGGTGCCTCCCTTTGGGGAGGAAACTGGGTGCCAAAATTACTTGCGGCGATTGGTATCCGCCTATATGGCTCCGCACTTAAGAATGATACCAGCTCCTGGGGATGTACTATGTCTGCAATGGTAAAAATACCAATCTGCAGCCTTATTGGATAAAAAAATATGTAAATAATTTGACGAGATAGTTCCTTTATTATTTATTAAGGCATTACAAGTATATTTCACGTTAAATTACTCAAAACAAAGGCTCAAACGATATTGATCGTTAGTATTCTGGGTTGGATTTAAGCTGAAAACAACTCTCCTCCAGCTGGAGGGAGCAGAAAAAACATCAAACACTTGTTCGAAACGATAACCCATCAGCTACCACGAGATTGATATCCGAAAAGTAAAAGAAAAAATATTGATGTTGAGAAAAAAGAATATTTCAAAAGATTTAACAAAATCAATTTACTTGTAGTTTATCTAGAAAGAATAAATAAATAGATAATTCTCTAAATTTGGAATAATTTTCAAAAGTGCGATAGATTTGATAGTACAAAAAAAATTATAGCAACATCTCATTTAAGTGTCCATTTTGTAGGACTAATACTGTTAAAGTCATGTCTAAAAACTGCCAAATTTATTAAATCTCGCCAGTTGGCGAACGTTAAAAGTATGACTCTTGCCACACAAAAAAGGGACTTTCCCCGAATGTCCACAGATAAAACCAGGCCGACAATGCCATAAATATGGTGCTGATATGATCCAATGGACCATAGTCCCTTTTGACCTACTTATGTACTTATTTTTTATAATCCCTCTGACTCTCTGAGGGAAGAGCCATAAAAAGAGGCCATAGAAACAGCATCAATGGCCGAGGACGCTTATTTAAGCCAATGTCCGAGTCACAATAAAACGAAATAAAACCATCACAGAGCTGGGTAAAGTTTAATTGAGTATACAACCACAACTGGAACTGTTTATTGCTGATACTTAAGCTTGGGGATATTAGAAAAAAAGCGAAAACCGTAAAAACTCCTTTGAATGGGTGCTATGAAACGAAGTTTTGACAACTTTCTTAGGCACTAAAAGTCCTCTATATCCTCGGGGATAGCTCGAATAATCCTCGCGAGAACAGAGAATAAGTTTCTGACTTTTTCTTAATGTATTCAGACTTTTATTTTATTTGATGCCGTTATGTACTTTGATAGAGGGGTGAAAATGGTTTCCATAAAGGAGTTTAGGAAATTTTGCAAAAATGTTTAAAATAATTAGGGTTGTTATTTTTTGGGAGTTTATTTATTCTGAGAAAATTCTTATTACTTGATAAACTTTCCCTTAAAAAGTATAAACATTAGTTTTTATCAGAACGCTTTTTCACTTTAAAACAATTAACATGATCTGCAGGAAGCTTTTTGTATTACATGCAGAAGTTCTAAAATTTCTTTCATTTGGTAAGTTTCAATTAATAAAATCGAAGGCTTAAAAAATTTGATGGAGCCTTCAACTTGTTTTTTGAAATTCATATTCGACTTGACCTATTTAAGTCCTATTCTTTATTTATCGCCAATTTGGCGAATCAAATTTTTGTCGTTATTTTTCATAAGAGCACCATAACTACTGTAACTACTACGACTAATATGAGGGGTATTATTGGCGCACTATAAAACAACACTAGGGATATTGGTGACGTATTTCGTAATTTTGAACTTTGGTCAAATGACGAGGATGATACACCCCTCCTGACCCCTGACCTGACACCCTCCCCCTCTAAACTACCACACTTCACCAACTAGAGGACATTGAGTGTCAACAAATTTAACAAATTGCACCCTGAAAGTCTACACAAAAACACGCTGTTGGCGCAATTTAAGGCTTTTTTTTCATCCATCGCCAAAGGTGGAAAGTTAATTAATATTTTACCATACATAATACACACAAATTTGATGATCCCTCTTCCTTGATATATCTGTATTTTATTACATTACGATTTTTCAAGCCCATTGCTAAACGGAAAACATTTCAGAATTCAATGTGATGGACTAGAAGGAACTTGTACAGTGTCTTCTTTATAAACTGCTTATTTGAATTTCACTTACTTTGGGATTTTAACAACAAGACAAGGTGACTGATATGCCTACTTCTCAAACCTCGAAACTCTACCCTTCTTCCATCAATGCTTTCTGGGAAATCCCATCAACGACAATACGCAAAAAAATAAATCCCATGGAAAACCCGCCACTGCCTGCAGTGCTGTTAGACGCCCTCAATAGGTCCATAAGGAGGGTTCTTGTGTATATGCAAATGAGGGGGTTCCGTAGCACAAAGGTCAATAGGGTGCCTGAATGACAGGGTGCGAGGAATGACTGAAAGGGGAGGTAGGAGGGGGTCTCATTGTCATGTTGAGCAGAACGTCGACATGCAAGGGATGGCATGCTGAAAAATAGGTCCTGTCTGACTTCCATTGAGAGCTACCGATTCTTGAGGCTTCATCCATGAAAGGGTGGTTGGAAAAGATGGTGAAAGAAGTGTTTTTCAGTGCAGCATTTTGCTTGCCTTTGCCTTCCGAGGCGGATTTCAACACCTTCTCCTTCTTTCTCTGTACTTTTGCTTTATTCGGCCCAGGCGAGAAAAAGCGGAAGTGTATGGAATTGTATTCCGGTTGAAAAATTGGAAGATGCAGAATGTGTTTCAAATGGCTTAGGTGAACATTTTATCTAGACAAGAAAAGAAAGCATCAAGAATTGTGACGCTTAAGTGGCAAAACTAAATTTTAAACACTAAGCAATGATATATCGGAGATTATCAAAAATTTTAAAGCCTAAACTAGTTTAATATTTGAATATTTGAGCGACCACGTTTTATTTTGGAATTTAAATTACTTCTCACGTGAAATTCTTTCAACTGATTAATTTTATTCGAGTAGCAAAAACTATCTGAATTATCAACTCCCAAGAAAATCATATTTAATATAAACTTTATGCGTATTACATAAACAAATTCAATATGAAGTATATTATTTTCTCTTAATAAATCAAGTTTAAAAACTTTAGTACTTAAGTATGTTTATTTATTAATATTTTATACACGTGTTTTAAATATATATTGCTCCGCAACAAGCAATTAGAAATATAATAATTATTGATATTTGTAAAAATAAAATCCAATTGATTTCTGACTCAAAAATTTTTTAAAAAAATGTTGTTTTCAGGATAAATTTTTAAAAAAGAATCTTCAATGTTTCCAAATATTTGCCCCACAACACACAATAGCACGGTTGTTTTACTAAGAAATACCGTGTAAATGCAATATAATAATAAAGCACACAAAAATGCATTTGAATAAATACCCTAAAAATCTTTCTCATTTTCGATCTACGGGAAAGTCGTATCCAAAAAGTCAGTAAAACATTTTATTGGGAGGAAAATAATACTGATAACAGAAGGTGAAAAAGAAATATGAAGAAAAGAAAACTGAACTATACATATATAAGTAGATCTTAATGTATAATTTCTAAATAAAGTCAACAACCAAACAAAATAATAATCTGTAATATCAAAGGTTTTAGATTCAATCGGCTCTTACTGGTTCGATAAGCAGGTACCTAGTTCTTACCAAAATTCGGCTAGCCGGTTATTAAAATGATTATAATAAGAGTTTCCTTCTAAAATTTTCGTTTAGAGGTCATCAAAACCACTCTTTAGTTATTTGAATCTCACCAGACGGTAAAAGTGCTTTAAAATGAAACCACTTTTATACAAGTTGTTGATGTAACTTTACGAGTGAATTCTTTGTAACCGAAAACATTGCCAGTTTCTCAAATCCACCAAATAATCCCTCACCAATTGCTCTCTGAAGCACGTCCCTTCTCACCATTCATCCTATCTCCCCGAACACCTTAAGCCTCCTCTCCCCCGCTAGAGCCCAGATAACTGGCTCCTTAACAAACCCTCCATCCCCACTTCATTATGTCGCTCTGTAACAAGGGCCCAAAGAAACGGATTTGTTACCAAACGATAACCGACAATGGGGGTTGGGGTGGTCTCTTTCCTATCATAACCCTCAATGGGTATGAATGCACATATCTATCTGTCTGTATGAAGAGCACAAGCGTGGGTCTGTAAGTGTTCGTAGAAATGGGGATTTAGCTGCGAGTTAGGGCGATTTAGAAATAGATGGGTGTGAGGCCACAACAACCTCCCCTTTGTTATGAGGGGGGTCGTGTGGTTATTGCGATAAAATATGATTGGTTGAAATATGTAACATAGAGACTCTATACACAAATACGACAAGATCGAGAGTCGTATAGATTCATTATAATTCATGAACAGTTCGCAAGAAAAAAAAATTTTAATTTTGTCCATCCTTTAGTATTTTTGATCTACATCTATCACATATTAATTAATGAAAAAATTATTAACTGAAGAGTTTGATTGCTAATTGTGCTAATTTTAAAGCTATTAAAATCCTTCAACCACGGATGGTTTGTTTTTAAAAAGTTGGCTTAAAATCACTGGCTATTTCCATTTACTGAAGCCTAGTGTTTGAGTGGTAGTTTATCGCGCTTTCACACCACAGGTCCGGGGTTCAAATCCCGGGCTAGGCATTGTCGACTCAGCCTTTCACCCCTTCAGTTGATTGATAAAATGAGTACCAAGCTTGCTTGGGATCTGTACACTGGGGGTTTCCCGTAAGACTGACCACTTGACCGAAACATCTGCACATGTACCCCAGCGTCTAAGGTTACAAAAACTGAGATAGGCACTGGCCCTCAGTTGATCTGACCCGTTGTGCTACTGAGTTCCGTTCAGTTATTTCCATTTACTAATAACGTGACCACGAAAATGTATATAAAAAAATAATTAAATGCAATATTGCCCACTGTTGGAGGATTCATATTAACTTTACATTGAAGTTTTTTCCCCGTATTTTTGGAGAAGATCTCAATCTGGAAAATTATTCTGAACCAGAAAAACAAAATGTTCCAATATTTCAAAATAAATAAATTAGAGCGATTATATCACGCATATTCATTTACCATACTGCGTCTTAATAGTTATGTTTCTAACCACAATACAGTATATAGTTAAATATATTACTTTAATTAAAATTATTTCAAACGCTCTCATTTTCTTTCTGACCACAGAATCTAGTATTTCTTTAAAAAAAAATTCAAAGAAAAACTATCCTTGAAGGCATTAGTTTGCTTACACATTGCTTATTTTTCATCTAAATTATTTTTTCATGTTAAATGTGACTCATTATGTAAACATTAAACTTTTCAGTAATTTTTTTTTGGCAATTTGGAGGATAAACGTAAGTTTACAGTGTACACCTGTAGCATTACAAAAATTTATATATAAAAAAATAAACTCATGCAGAGGAGGACTGTCAGAAATATTCATTTAGAAAATATATTATTATAATTACTAAAAACACTATATTATTAATAAAACATGATTGCATTAAATATTTAACTCAGAAGCAAAATATAGCATACTCAGAAAAGAACTCAGCCAATAAATGAGTAGTTTGCATTCTTATTCATCATTCAATTCCTACTATAGCTCACTCTCTCTCTCTCTCTCTCTCTCTATATATATATATATATATATATATATATATATATATATATATATATATTTAACTTGTTAAAATTTTCAATCGTTAATTAAATACTTTCTATTCATCTAATCAAGTTCAAATACATTTTTTTAAACTTGTAGTGGATGACACTTGATGTTAATACAATTTTTTAAATATTAATTCATTAAATACCGGTTTTCGACGCCAACTTAGATTCGTCTCCATTGTTGTTATAATGTAACTGTTAAAACAATGACAAAAGTTGGCGTCGAAAACCGGTTTTTCAGTCAAACTAACCAAACTGGATGTGCATTGTTACAACAATGCAAAATCATGCTTTTTTTTTCAATTCCTACTACTAGTTTACTCTCTCCCTATATTTATTTATATATATATATATCTTGTTCAAATTTTCAATCGTTAATAAAATACTTTCTATTCATCCATTCAAAGTGAGATTTGACTTTAAAAAAATTTATATTACTTGTTTTTAATATTGCTGTATTGTTAATGATTAATATTATCTATGTAATGCATAGAGATAACTCACAAGTCAGTTAATAAAAATATGATTGGTCAAAACTTTACTTATTTGTATTTTAATCCTTATTTTATTATTTCTCTAGACTAGTGGTTTCCAAGCTCATGAAGCTTCTGATTTACCGTATTGTGGTTTTAAATTCTGTGTACTCTACCAACTTCTTTTTTAAAAAAAGTCTTACATTGGTTAATTGCCAATGAACTTACATTTCTATTAAATATAAAATCAAGTTTAATTCAACTGTATATATCAAAAAGAAAATCTGAAATTGTATTACGCATAATAAAGAAACCGGAGTGACTTAGCTATAAACAGCAGATGTAATTACAGCTTTTTATTAATCAGACATTAACTTTAACGAAAAAAAGATGTGGAGCTCTTTTTTTCTTCTTCTTTTTTTGGTGTCATCAGCAAGTTTTTAAACTTGGAAAAATAAGTAGAGACTGCCAGTCAAAAACAACAGTCCAAGTGTTTATTAGGATCTATTTCTGTATTTATTTTTTGTAAATTTACTACTGGAAAAAGAAATCTCACACACACAAATATGTAGAGCTGAACAACACCTCCACTTTGAGACAAACTTGAACCAAAATTGGGTACTTTTCTTTAAAAACAATACGCCAAATATTTTCAGGGCTTGAAGAAAAATATTTTACAGATAAAACAATTTGAAAATCATCCGTTCCCATACCAGTGCAACATTGCCTTTTTTAAAATCAAAAGGTTTTATGGCACAAGTAGACAACTAACTCTTCAGCATCAATCTATAAAAGGCTAACAGGAGCGTTAACGCGGTCTATGGAAAACGTCTCCGCGAGCGACAAGTTGCGAGCGATCGATGGTTTGGCTATCGCTGCTCTAGACTATATGTATTTTGTTCTATCCCTAAATTTCCAAATTAAACATTTTAAAGATCAATACAGTAATTTTTTTAAAGATTCCTGAAACTGCACAAAAATTATTTATACGATTAATCCAAAATTATAATTAAATAATTTTAAAAGAAATGAATTAATATAGAAAAGTAACAAATAGTTCAGAATTAATCTTTGTTTAAGTATTTTGAAATATAATAAGTTGTAATGATAAAATAAGAATTTAAATAAAGTATGGTGATGCGTGCTATGTTGTTTACTGAATAGTGTTGTTGGCTTTCCTGTAATAAGATAGTGCTTGCAGTGAACTGACTTTTACGTAAACTTTGCAATTATTCTTGTGTAAAAATGAGTCGAAAAATATGAATAAACTTCAACAATATATATTTTGTAAAGTTGTATTATTAATAAATATTTTTAAAAAATTGAGAGATAGAAATAAAAAAATCTGTTTTATTTTTCAATATATGTGTATTTTTCTATTTTAATACCACAAATTAATGAAGAAAAAATAACTTAAGACTGTCATCGGTTAATATTAAAGAATACGACCCGTATTCGGAATATTTTTTCAGATATGTTGTTGTTGCCGTGTCCTTCCCGATGGGAATGAATGAAAGTTTCCCTAGCCTGTGAGACACAGGTTGGACTTCTTAATGATAGATGGCTACACCCCACCTACCTCCACCTCTACAATTTAGGCACGGAACTGGAGGGGAGGAAAATATTCTCCAGCCACCTTCACTCGTAGTTTCCGGCCACAGGACTTCCGGACCCGCTGATTTAACAAGCACGTACTCTGTGTGTACTCGGAGGGTATTTGGTGGCATTGGGCATCGAACCCAGGCCCTCCGGTCTAGAGTCCGATGCTCTAACCACTAGACTACCCAGGGCCCTATTTTTTCAGATATAAAAGTATTTAAACATTAATATTATATTCTGGCGTCGCTGTCCAGTAGAAAATCCCTTATTGTCTGATATTACTCATTTTTATCCGAGTTGAAACATTTTTCTTTTATAAAATATGTTTCGCAATTGTTCTCCTATACCGTAATGCTGAATGAGCTATCCATTTACGTGTTAAAAGAAAAAATTAATTATTTATGGAATATTTTAAAATTTTAAAAACACTATATTATAAACAAATATGCTTGAGTTACTATGCAACAAATTTTCATGAAAATAGTCATTTTTCTGTCCGAAAATGTGTTTCGCGTTTAGATCCAATTCTCGTACATTTGGCAAAAACAGCCTTAAACAGGGAAAAACTAATAAATATTTTTATTTTTTTTTTCCTCTGAAACTTTTTGATTATTATTAAAATAAAAGTAAACATTGAGTGAAAATTCCTCTTACATTTCCTAAAAAATATGGGTATTTAGTAGCAAAAAAAAATATGTTTCATCTAGAATAATGTAGATATTTCTTAGTTTCAGGTGTATATATACAGTAAAGTAAATTAAATCTTTTTTTAAAGAATTTCAAAATTTATTAATGAGAATATGATATTCTCTCGTATATAGGTTAAGGTAAAAGAAGAATAAAAAATTAATTTTTATGTTAAGTACTGCCACAAGAGGAATGAAATTTTGGAATTTGCATTTTTTTACGGTAAAAAGACAAAGTAACTGTAAAGGAAACACAAGTATTTTAGTACTTTTTAGCATGTATTGCTATCAGAGGACACCTACTAAATAGTTACAAACAAAAAAAAACACAAAGTACATTCAACAGCCTCTTTAATATTAAATTTTTAAAGAAAAACAGAGTGAGGAAATTGCAGTGTATGATTAAGTTAATGATGGGGAAAAAACTTGGATCGAACAAGAGTTATATGAAATGTTGTATTATAATATTCGGGACTGATTTATATATAATCATCGCTTTTGTTTATTTATATTGTAGAAAAATAATAAGTAAAAAATTTAATTTTTAGTCTAAAATCATTTAACAATATTTTTGTTCTATTTTTTTCGAAAATTCAGCTCCTCTGTAGCAATATTAAATTTTGAAATTATTTTTTTTTTTCATTATTTTTCTCCTAATCTGCCTATCGTAGAAAATTTTTTCCGCATAGATAGGTGCTAATTAATGATAGGTTCTTTTTTTCCCGCGTATTACCACAATCTACCTTAATATGTATATATATATATATACATGTCTGAAAGTCATAAGTAAATTAGAATTCCACACGCGAAAGTCCTATTATTATTAGACTAAAGAATGATAAATGAAAAAGGAAGTTTTATAGATCGAAGAGCAAATGACAATTATTTTATATACAAACGAAACTCCAAAAAGGTCTGCAAAAGACCATAAATCTACTTATATATAAAAGTTATGAGCTTTATAAATGACTGAATTTTCTTTTACTACACAGTTTTCTTGTATACATTAGGACTAGAGTAATACATGAATGATCCTCAAACCATATAAAATAGAGTATCTTAAAAACCACTAAGTATAATACACAATGTCAATTACGGACGCTTCTTGTTCTTCCTCTTCATAGAGGCGTGAGTAAAAGTTTTATTGGCACGGTCGGTTTCCTTCCATATTGTGATGTCGGGATGTCCCTTCTGCTCTGGTGGCGACAACACACCTCTAACGAGGTAGTAGACGGATTGTGGCCGTTATCGGGCCCCAATGAAAGCCCGGACTCTCTCCCGGACAATGGGCCGCTGCCGGAGGAGCCCTACCCTGGTTAGCCACAGATAACGAACCCCCGACTCAGCCACGGAGGAGATCCCACGCGGAGGAAGACCCGCGCAGACCGTAGACATCTTTGGTCAAGCCATGTGCCAAAGTGGCGTAATTTGCTATGAAGAATGATTATACTAATTGGGAATGAGTACGTTAACAAAATGTGCATGAAATTTAAATTAAGAAATTGTATTACATAACTTAACTGCTTT
>BMAO01024582.1:0-18384 GCA_019973975.1 Trichonephila clavata
TAGCTACGCCCTAAAAGAAATTATAACTCAAAAAGGTGTACAGAATTTGTAGTTTTCTTCGATTCAGATTTACATTACCTTTCTTCAAATATTTTCTATATTAACCGTTAATATTCCAGAAAAAAATTATAAATAACTATAATAAGGGCGAAATATATTGTAAAAAATGTAGTGAAACATTACATCCAAAGCTCCACCTTTCAAAAGGTATCTCCTCTTCGAATTCTTCATCTTCGATCTCATTTCCTCCATTGTAATCATCTACATCCCCAGTGGGCATTGGTTGTACGATATTCAGACATGTTCCCAAGATCAAGCCAAGAAGTAGAGCGAAAATTTTGAAGAAAACATTTTCCCCTTTTTTGGCACTTCTAAAAACAGAATCAGGTTAGAAATAAATTTTATATTTGGAGTTTCTAAAGTTTCTTTAATGCATAGTACTTTTATTTAATCATAAATAACGCTATTACATTCGAAATAATTTCATACTGAAATATTTTATTAAAGTTAAAAGTTCTTAAAAAAGAGTGAAAGATTTGACGGGGTTTTTAGTGGTTTTATCAAATCAATGCTGAATTTCATCACACAAAACTGCATTATACTCTGGTTCTCCTTATTATTAGGACAGTAAATAATTTTTTTTAAAGAAACTCTTGGAAATTAGTGAAATAAATATAATTTTTAAAAATTGAAGTTACATGTGTAGAATACTAATAAACTTTTATATTATTCACTTTAATAAAATACTGGAAAGGAATGAATTTTTCTTGTCACATTATAAGGACAGTTAAGTTTCTTAACATTTTTACAGTTATTCTTTTTGCTATTATTATTTGCATCCCTTCCTTAGGGAGTCAAAAAACATTCTATCTGGCATATATTGAAAAAAAATTTTGAAATATTCAAGATTAATGCCAACCATTTTATGTTGTGCAAATTATCCTCGAGATTTATTCAAACGTGATACATATTGCTCCTATTTGTAATACTTTCCTCACAAGATAAGCCCAAACATTTTCTGTAATGTTTAGATATAGCAATTTTAGGTGACCATTATAAACTGTAGTTTTTCTCTTCGAATTACTTTCTATGCTCTAGAAATGTGTCAAGAAAAATGTATTTTGTTGAAATATAAAATTATAACCATCTAAATGTAAATATTATCCTAGGAGAAATACTCATAAAGGGTTCGCAGATATTTCTCAGTGTTTGTATTATTTATCGATGAATGCTGGTTTTTATAAATTCATTTTCACATATTATGTGAAATTACAATTATTTATTACTAATATTTATCTCTTATATTTGTTTTTTCAGTGTTTAAGTTGTGCGTATCAAATACATAGCTTTGCTTAAAACCCGTACTTGGCATTTGATAGCAATGTTTGCGAAATAGTTTTTTCCGATTGAAAAATCTGTTTTTTTTAGTCAGTCCAACTGATATCAAATTTCAAGGTCGAAAATGAAATTCGGAAAATAGGATTGAGCCAATGACTGACATTGACTTTTTTGGTGCACCTTGAAAAGGAGGACATGTAACACATTTCATAATATGTCTTTTGTGCTGCCATCTATCGGCCATATTTCTTACTGATGTTTATTCATGTAGAATAAATTTTTCTAATTTTTTCTTAACCACCAACAAATTTTAAGGTTTTTTTCTGACACATCTTGAAATAAGGAAATTAATTCATAATTATTTTCTTTGAAATCTTGATTTGAATTATTAGAATTAATAACAAGCTTCCCCCCCCCCCGAAAAAAAAAATCAAAGCAAGAAATAATAAAGGTGTAGTTTTTTAAATGAATATAAAAACAATGTTAAATGATAATTCACCAAATGCTTAATAATCCTTGTCACTTGTTACACAAATATTCTCAAGAAAAAGTGCAATCGAATTACTAGACTCTTCTTGTAATTCCAGCGATATCTAAGGAAAATATATTTGATTTCGTAGGATTCTCTGCATTAACTTTGCTTAAATATAATTTATTCATTGCAATGCATCTGCCATCAAGTAACCATAAAGTTGCTTTGAATCAAGTTTAAAAAAATTAGATCTGTTTTTGCCCACATTCCATTTGAATAAATTTGTATTCATACATGTGTATATATGATAGACTAATTAAAAGTGTAAAGGAATACGAACTTTAACTTATTTTGGATTTCAAATAGCTTACATAGTTATTGAGGAGTTTTGTACCCCAATGGAACAAGTAAAAGAAAGCAAATACTATAATATAATTTGAAATCTATAATTATTGATCAAAATGTTAAGTAAATTTATTTTGTCCGCTTATTTCTATATTTTACTTTATTTATGAAAAGGATAAAAGAGTTAAATATTTTAACTACTATTTGAAGACTGACTATCTGATTTCTTTTGTTGTAACTCGGAAAAATCATATATAGTTACAAACAGATATGTTAATCCAAGATGATACCAAAGTTTGCTGTATGATCTATTTATTTCAATTTATTTAATTATTAGAATATTTCATTTCGATATTTGTAATGTTTTTTTTAAAAACATTTTCTAAATAAATTATAAATTTCTAATAGTTATATTAAATATTTAGTTTGTTTCCTGAATTATTTTCAATTTCATAGCCTGATAGGTGCTATTGTAGTCTTATTTGGACGATATCCACGCTGAATCATGTATTAGAGTTCTTATTTTATTTAAAACATATCGAAACTGAATAAATAATGTCTTAGTGTTCCACATAGAACTAGATTTCAAAATCCTTTCTCAGGGTGTAATGTGGAGATAGAAAAATTGAACAGCAATTCTAAGCACATTTCATTACCGTGTGAAAACAATATTTCTGCATATCCTAAGACAAGGTTATTTTTTGTTTATTTAGCCTAGGGATAAAAAAAACGCATTAAACCGAAAAAAACCTCATTTTTTCTAATCTGTTCAGAGTTAACTTCAAACATAGTGTAAACTTCAGTGCATTGGCTTATGAAAATTCAAAAATCGATTTTACGCGTCTATTCGGATTTCGAAATGATTTTGAAATCCGGTTATGTAAAAAATATAAACATCGGTAGATCTGTGCAGTTAATAGCCAATACCAGAGTATGTAAAAAAGTAAACTAGGAAAAAATTAAGTTTGGTTGAAAAGTAAACATTTATTTATTAAGTGGAAGATAAAAAACCATATACGCGGGCGTTAAATACGGTAAGTTAACAATATGTATTAAAGATCATTCTCTGGATACAACACAAGGCAGACTGCTTATATAAGATGCTTCTAAATATATTATTGAAATTAAAGAATGATGACGTAATACGAAAAAGGATTTGAGCTCACGAAACATATTTTTGAATATATATATATTCATGTTTATAGAAAGCTATACATATACAACACAGCTGAATAAATAAAACTATTTTTCGAATCAGATTTATCTACTGAACAGCAAAAACTGAAAATGAGAAATAATTATGCTTTTTTATTCTGATATAGTTTACTGAAGATTTAGTTGTTTGTTCCGGTATGTAACATGTATAAAGTATGGAATGCATTGCTGTCGTGAATTTCTGTTTAGAGTTGCCAATGCGCAGAATTTAAAATCCGGTTTTCATCACATATTAAACCGGATTTCTGGTTTTGAAATTTGGTTCAATTTTTCGGTTAACTGATTTTTTTTCGAAACTTTTTTGTAATTAATATTTATATATGTAATATAGAGTCTTCTTTTTTGTAAAATTTGCTTAATCTCAGAGAAAATTTAAAATTCTTTGATTCTCAACTTTATCCGGAATCAATATCTCCTTTCAAACCGGGAATTTAACTTGAAATCTAGATGCAGAAAAATAATATGTGTTAAGAAGATACCTGTAGACCTGGTATCATAAAGAATAATGTTCTTATTATTTGCATCATTAAATAATATATCCGACTACTTTAAGAACTTGAATTTTGGAGATATCGATTTTTTTAATTTGTGTACAAAAATATTTAAAATATTGGGTTTCTAAAACTGATTTTCTATTGAAGCTACGAAATGTAGAAATGGAATTATAATCATTTTAATGGGAGACGTTTTCGGAAAAAAAATATTCATTGTCCATTTTTTTTTAAAAAAATTCTTTGTGTACTTTTTGAAAATTTTTGCTGATTTGATACCTTTATTTTTGTTTCCTATATAATTTTTATCTTTAAAAAAAAAAAAAACTGTATTTTTAAAAAAATGTGATTTTTAAAATGTGATATAACTCAAACTATTTTTCGTATATTCAATTCCTACTATTAATTAACATTTTCCCTATGTATATTTATATATCTTGTTCAAATTTTCAATCGTTAATAAAATACTTTCTTTCATCCATTCAAGTTCAAATATATTTTTTTAAACTTGTAGTGGATGACAATTGATGTTTTTACAGTTTTTTCAAATATTAATTCATTAATTAAATTAAAAAATGAATAAATGGTAACAAAAACAATAGTCCAACAGCAGATATAGAACGGAAACTCATCCGTTATGTCTCTGTAGCGCAAATTATAGCGCGTTGGACTTTTAATACAAAAGTCGTGGGTACAAATCCCACCTGGGGCGTCTTAATTTCGGTGACTGTGATTTATTTTTAACTCTACTATTTTATTAGAATAATTAAATTTAATGAATGAATAAATAGTAAAACAAACAAAAAATAAATAGTCCAACACCATATATAGAAAGGAAAATGGAAAATTGCAAGGAAAATCGCTTTCTATTTTGTCACTTAATATTGTATGATTCTTTCATATGAATATACATATTTATACTAATTGTAACTATTTAATAAAAAGTAACTGAAATAAGATCTTTCTTTGGTGACCTAAGTAGGAATTGAATTAAAATTTTTTTTATATTACTTGTTTTTACAAAATGTGGTAGAAACAGTTTTCTAGCTCTTGATGGACCCGGACTAGGAGTTTTAAAATACATCAATTAAAAGTGCATTTATTTATATTTTAATTTCTCAGAGAAGAGTAATTTTAACAGTAAACTTCGGCTATTATTTCTTTTACTTGTAACTCTGAAAATAAAGCAAATTCTTCAAAAATCCTATTTCAGTCCCTGTAGAGAAATTCTTAGCTATATATAGGCAAAATATTATAATAGAAGCCTTTTCCGCACAAAAAAAAAAGAATATTTTGAAACTATAATTTTTCAACATTTTTTACAGAAAAATGGCATTTGAAAGAAAAATTATTGTGATAATCTGAAAGATAATCTTATGTATTATAATTCAAATGACACAACGTCAAAAAAAATAATTATAATCACCTACACACTTTTTCAAAATCATGTTTCCGAATGTAATCGGATACCTTAAAATTAAGAAATTTATTGTTTTTCTCTTTTGAAACGGTGAATGAAACCAAAATTAACGAAGCGATTTCTTTTGAAAAACTTGAACTCATCCAGAAACTCGCATTCACTGGCAACAGATTCTCATCCCGATGTAACCTTTTGTTGTACAAATATAAAAGTCTTCATAAGGCTCCAATTTAGAGTACTAACTGTAAAAAAAAGTTGTGAATATAAGCTATCCAACCTCTTCATCACAACTCGATGTAAATAAAGGGCCTTCTTTCATTTACTAAGTACCCATTATCTCATATCTCGCCGAAAGAAGAGAAAGTTTATTTTCGCCAAGTGCCCTATGAATATCAATTGTGTATGATACGAGATCTTATCGAGAGGAAACGCAGTTGGGATCGCTGACTTTCAACGAATGGATGCTTCCCGCTTCCCTACTCTCTTCTCGACGGACATCCTCTCCGCCTCGTCATCACCGCTGCTTCGCTGAATTAACTCACATGACAATCAAGATGAAGAGGAAGTATTATGTTGCGGATTTAGATTTCCTAATTGACGTTCATAACAACACACTGAATGTAGAAAAATATTACATCCCAGATGCACAAGCGAGAGAACGATTCCATTTTTAAATGGTTAGAAATTTCAGTTTTATGACTGCATTAATGTTCTTCTCCGGACTTCCAGAAATAAATTTTTTGACAACTGTTAATGGGAATTATTTTTAATGATAATTTGCATTTAAAGAGCTGTTGATTTGATTTTAATTTGCGTCACATTCTAAAGCAACACGAGGTCTATTGATGACAGACATTTTTTTTTCTTTTTTAAAATTTTATAGAATCATAACTTTGTCAAATCGCAGTCAGTTCCTTATTCCATCTAAACTATACACAGTTCAAGATATTTTAATTTAAAAAATTAATTCTTAAAAAAAAATTTTCAAAAGAATTTCTTACCTTTTTGTTTGTAAATAAAAAACAACAACTTATTTTAAATTAGATATTAAATTTCAGGGTTTTTTCTAGACCAATATTTACAACTCACAATTGTATTTATTACAGTTTGATTTATCATAAGAGCCATTCTGAAAATCCTTCTAAACTTTTTTTTTTATTTATACTGATTTCTTGGAATCATATTTAAAAATAATAATATGATGCTGGAATCCTCTAGAACTAGATGCTGAAAAAATTGTTTAATTCGTACATGAATGACAAAAATCGAATCAGAGCACTCCGCAGAAGTTGAACATTATTTGAATATCTAAATTATTGTTTGGAAAATTTATTAAAACATTTGTTTGAAAATTTCTACTTATACCGAAAAAGATTACCCACCCCATTAAATATGCTAGAATCATTAAAGTATGTTTTATTTAATATTTTAAAAAACAAGAAGTTCCCTTCATTGAATCGGTATTGAAGAATATTTTAATTATGCTATTCTTAAGTTTATATTGCATTTTATACAATAAAAAACACATTGACTGTCAAAATTGTTCTTTTTTAAGAAGATGACATTCTTAAAAATGTTTGCCCATCACAAATCTATACCGACAAGTATGATAAATTCATGCAGCCTTTATATTAAATTTAATCGGTATCATAAAGTTTTCCATCTCTGATCTTTGTGGGCTGAAATTCTACTAATATTTAAATAAAAAGCGAAACGCACGATAGCCAGATTAACGAGATTTCATTCTCTAGAAATGCATATGATTCATTAAAAATATCTCAGTAAGAAATCTGTTTTAAAATACAATATCTATTTATTTACTTTATCTGTGCACTTTGAATGATCAAATTTGGCACTCCAAGCTATTTGCGGTTTTAACTAATTTATTTTACCATCTTCGTGGAAACGCCTTGCTACATATTTTAAAAATAATTTAAATTCTTGTTTCTTTCCTCATAATCGCTTGAAAATATTCAAAATTCCAATAATTCTATTAGAAAGGCGCAAGGCTTGTCAAGGGGGTCAAATGCACCAAATTTAAATAAACAATTTACAAAACAGTAAGTGGGTGTGTATTTCAGTTTAATTTTATTTATATATTTCATTTCACATCAAAGTATTAAAACGACTATAACCAACATGCTATTAGCTTAAAAATATATCACGAAAAATTATTTCTTACATTCTATGCACCGCATAAAATTTATTAATTGTTAATTTCACGTGTTAATTAATTAATTTTTTATGTAATTTAAATATATGAACATTAATCAAACCTTTTAAAGATTCTTAAAAAGCTAAATGTGTGTAAATTACTATACACTGTAAGTTCACGTTTATTTTTCATGCTACTGCTTGTGTTTTTTTTTATAGTCATTTTTTAAACAAATTTAATTATTATAAAAATCTAAAACAGAATAAGCAATTTACAAATTAGAAAATAAAATAAAAAGATTCTACAAACTTAAAAACAGAAATTTTCGTGTGCTAGAAATCGTTATTAATATATTTGACTAAAAAAAAACAAGAACAAAGATTAGTTTTGAAGGTCATTTCACAAAGGGAAATTTTCCTATGCATAAAAACTTTGATGAACTAGAAAAAATTCTATTTCAGAAAATATAATACATTTTACATCCTATTTTATATTAATTTATTTATTAGATAAATAAAAACATTTAATATTTATATTCTTAGTTACTGCCATTGAAGTCGAACATTCTATAAAAGAATCATTCACTTACCTGCACAGTATCTTAAAACAAAGAAACTAATGCTTTGAATTTCAGAGGATTAAACACTTTCTTATTACTAACTTTCCATGTAAATGTCAAGCTAGAATAATGAAATTTATCGTACTTCAGTTTCCTGATTTTATCTTAGAGAAAACTAAGAACGGAAAGAACCAATCACACAAAGCGGATAGAGAGACAAAAAAAAAGATAAACTCTCGAAGGAAATATCTATCAACATCCGATCAGATCAACTGAGAAAACTTGATAAAAATTCAGAAAAAAAAAACAAATTATCAAAATAAATGTTCTTGTGTTACATAAATTTAAAAAAACTTATGTCGTTGCGGTCTGATTCCGTTCTTAATCACGTATATTAGTAAAAACAAATCTTATTACATCCAAATAGAATATGCTAAAATTTTCATGAGGTGTAGCAACAATAGCGAAATTAATAAAAAAAAACTGGTAAAAAAGCTATTAACATTAATTATTATTGTTATATTTGATGTAATTGAATACTTAATTGCTTCGGATGCATAATGAATGTAATGTGAAATTTTGTATCTATCTCATTTCCTGTACAAATCTCACAAAAAAAATTAGCGTAAATATTATTTTTTCTACAATCTGTCCAATGTTATGTATAATAAAAGGCTTTATATAGATTTTTTGAACTAGAGGCCATGTTAGTCATTTTTTTCTCAAAGAAAAACAATAAAAATTAAATATTTTATATTAAGAAATTCAAAAAGTAAAATGAAATTTTGATGTTTATTATTATTAGAAGCTTTTATTTAACTTACAATGTATGTATGTATGTATGTATGTATGTTGTATACGCTCAGGCGACACCAGCGCCACTCTCTGTAAACCCCCAGATGTAAGCGGGAGAAGGAGTAGACTTACTGCTCTCACAGCAGCGCGCGGCTAGTCAGGTTTAACAACCTGTAGATGTCATTAAATATCCTTAAACTTTAACGTCTCTCTTTCATTCAACATACCCCTAGACACCACCCTCTCTGTTACATGAGGGCTCGGCCTCGCAACCTTAATGGTTTTTGAACCCGTGTTAAAATCAAAAGTCGCCCAAAAAAAAACGGCGCTCATCGAAATCGCCCAACACAATGGCGAATGATTGATCATCGAATTCCTCCGACGCCTACTAAGAGCCAATCCTCCGCTCTGAGACCTATACTACCGTCTCCTTCGCCAAAGCCAAACCAAAGCTTAAGACTCAACCAATAAGTCTCTTCGGCATCGTCCAAGTGGTCCAGTGAAACAAAAAGGCCAATTTCCCCGCCTATTCATCGCATCAAGAGTGTAAACTCCATCTGCTTCGTAACTACAGTCATCGCCGTGAAATCGTCAAATCAGGTAGGATCAAACCTTTTTTACTCAGCATGTATCGAAATACTAAGAAAGAAGATCTAATAACCGCCGCTAAAGAACTAGGTGTTACTGTCCCAGAAAATGCTACGCTTGTGAATTTAAAAGCACTTATCGAACAAACTGACACTTTCAAAAACGAACCTGAATTCGTTAAGGATATGCTTAATTTACTCGTCGAGGAACGAAAAGAGTCAGAACTAGAAAAAAAACAAGCAGAATCAGAAAAAAAACAAGCAGAACTAGAGAAAAAAGAAGCCGAGCAAACGGCCCAAAAAATCATTCAACTTCAAAAAGAAATTGAACTCGCGAAAATAAACTCCGCTATAAATTCTAATAATTCAAACAATACTACTGCAACATTCGAAACACCGTCAACTAACCTTTTAGAAAGTCTCATTAAATCCGTTAAGACCCTTAGTATGCCAGTTCCTTCTAAACCTGAAAATTATAATTTATTTTTTCATTCACTTGAACGTGCGTTTACAACCAAAAATGTTCCACAGGAATTAAAATCAGAGATCTTAATTAATATTCTCGGTGAAAAAGCTAACAGTATTTTACTTTATATCCCCGAAAACGAACTTCAAGATTACGAGAAAGTTAAACACATTATTTTACGAGAATTCCAACCAACACCACAAGAATGCTTAATTAATTTCCGTAGGGCCCAACGATTGCCAAACGAATCGCACGTACAGTTTTCGTCACGATTAACAAGTTCTTTTGAATATTATTGTAAACTTCGAAATGCGAATGATTTTAAAACTTTGTGTGAGTTAATGATAGCCGACAAATTATTTTCCACCCTCGATCGAGAAACGCAACAACATATCGCGATACGCCAGAACGAATCTTGGTTTAAGCCTACTGAATTGGCTAGGGAATGCGATGTTTTCTACGTAGCAAAGCGAAAGTCGTATTCCGACAACACACACCATCAACCGCCGTATGACAGCAAAAAACAAAAATATAACTCGTCTCAGGGCTTTAATCGCTACTACTCTCGTGATAAAAATTTCACAAATTATTCACCAAACACTTCAACAAATAATCCGCGTGGTGGTTCTCACAGAAACGAAACTCATTTCAATTCTAGACCTAATTCAAATCACGGTCCTGTTTGTAAAGTCGAAGGTAAAATGTTTAATGAATCCTTACATGAATTGCAATACGAAAATATTTTTGTTAACGATAAAATCGTGAAAACTTTAATCGATTCAGGAGCGAATATTGTGTGTGTGAAATCTTCCCTCATTCCACCCGAAACAAAATCTTTAGGAACTGTTCAATTAACATGTGCTTTCGGAAATGAAATTCAAGCTGAACTTACTAAAATTAAATTAGCTCTTCCAAGTTTTCGTGAAAACCCGATAATAGTAACTGCAGCTGTCTGTAATAAATTGTATTGTGATTTAATAGTTCCACCTAATATTTTTGATGATTTAAATAAAGCAGAAAAAGAAAATGCACGGATTTCAGAAAAAAATCCTACTCCCTCTCATTCTAAGAACATTCTTTCGCCTAAAAATAAAAATGATAGACAAAATAATTTCGCTAGCCCAAATATGTCGAGCTTGCATTCTTTTGCACCGCAAACTATCCCAAATCATTCCGGCGAAGGTTCAAGGCCAAATGGCTCAAATCCATTTCCAAACATTCACAGCGCGAGTAATGTAAAACACCCAATGAATAAAAATGAATCGTTAAACTCTCCACAACAGAAATTATTTGATAGAAAAGAAAATAAGAAATATGAACTGACGTCACAGCCCAAATCCGATCAAACATGTTATATAACTGATTTTCAGCGCGAAGCTAACGTAAACAAACCTTTTTCTGAATTTAAAATTAGCGATTGTAATTCTTTATCAGTTAATAATAAAAACGAATCTGTCTCTTTGTTTTTTCAAAATAAGGATTGTTATTTATCAAATTTAAATGTAATTTATCCTCCAGTAGATTTATCGCATATTTTGAACGTTGATACGCGTCGCGAAGTTGAAAACCTTATCCAATCTTACAAACCAAATAAAATTAAAGATACAAACTTACAGATGCAAATTATCCTTTCTGATGACACACCCATCGCGTTACGTCCTAAAAAATTAAGTCAAGCGGAAAAAATTATCGTCGAAAACCAAATTGAGCAATGGCTGTCTGATGGAATAATTTCCCCAAGTTCATCTAATTTTGCCGCACCTTTAGTTCTTGTCAAGAAAAAAGACCAGTCAACTAGACTCTGTGTTGATTTTCGTGCTCTTAATTCTAAAACAATTAAACAAAGATTTCCACTACCCCTCATTGAAGACATTTTTGATCAACTCCATGGAGCGATACTCTTTTCAAATCTGGACTTAAAAAACAGTTTTTTTCACATCAAAATTGATCCTGATAGCCGTAAATACACCAGTTTCATAACACATAATGGTCAATACCAATTTAATAGAGTTCCTTTTGGTTTGTGTAATTCTCCCTCACTATTTCAAAAATACATTCAAATTGTGTTTAAAGATCTCTTAAAAGACAACACTGTTATTATATACATGGACGACATTTTAATTCCGGCAAATTCTGAATGTGAAGGGATTGCAAAGCTTAAAAAAGTATTTGATGTTGCTGCTACTTATGGTTTAGAGTTTAATTTTAAAAAGTGTAATTTTCTTCAGCGGAAATTAACTTTTCTTGGCCATATTATTGAAGAAGGTACTATTCGTCCTTCAGCAGCTAAAACAAATGCAGTCATGAATTTCCAAACACCTAAAAACCCTCGGCATGTCCAATCATTTTTAGGACTAACAGGCTATTTTAGAAAATTTATTAAGGACTATGCATCAATCGCACGACCTTTAAGCGATCTTTTACGAGACAAAGTTCCATTCACCTTTGGTCCTATACAAAAACAAGCTTTTCTCTCTTTGAAGCAAATTTTGTCTCAGGAACCTGTATTACATCTTTATCAGCAAAACGCTCCATTACAAATACACTGCGATGCCAGTGCGAAAGGGTTTGGCGCTATACTTCTACAAATGGACTCAAATCAGAACTTTCATCCAATACACTATATGAGTCGTAAAACTTCTCCTCAAGAAGAGAAATACTCCAGCTACGAACTAGAGGTCTTAGCGATAGTTACAGCATTAAAAAAATTTCGACACTACCTTGTCGGCACAAAATTTCAAATAATCACAGATTGCCAAGCATTTCAAAAAACTATGTCAAAGAAAGATTTACCACCTAGAATAGCACGATGGGCTCTCTACTTAGAAGACTTCGATTACGAAATACTTCACAGGCCAGGTAAACAAATGCAACATGTTGACGCGCTCAGTCGTTATCCAGTCATGCTCATACAATACAACGAGACAACACAAAAAATTAAAAAAGCACAAATTAATGATGAGTTTACATCCAGTATTAAACAATTATTACATTCATCTTCAGCCTCTGATTATACATTAAAAAACGATGTGCTGTACAAAATTGTCAACGACCAAGAACTTCTAGTCGTTCCACTTGAAATGCAAAAACAAATCGTACAACTTGAACATTCTAAAGGACATTTCGGCATCAACAAAACTGAAAATTTAGTCAAACAACAATTCTTTTTCCCAAATATGCGTAAGACTGTAGAAAATGTTATTGCAAATTGTATTCCTTGCATTCTTTCATCCAAAAAATTTGGCAAACGAGAAGGATTTCTACATCCCATACCAAAAGGTGATATTCCACTTGATACCTACCATATTGACTTTTTGGGTCCACTCCCAAGTACCAACAAGAACTACAAATATATCTTTACTGTCATCGACGCTTTCACCAAATTTTTGTGGATTTATCCTGTAAAGTCTCCTTCAGCTAACGATGCTTTAGACAAATTAAAATTACAACAAGTAACCTTTGGAAGTCCCAGACGAATAATTTCAGACAAAGGAACAGCATTCACTTCTACAGAATTCCAGAAATTTTGTCAGGATGAAGATATCGAGTTTATTTAATCACAACAGGTGTACCGCGTGGGAACGGTCAGGTAGAAAAAATTCATGCAACGTTAATACCAGTTCTAACAAAGGTTTCACTTGAAGATCCCAATAAATGGTATAAACACGTATCATCAGTTCAACGAATAATTAACAGCACTGTTTCCATAGCCACCAAATATACACCATTTGAACTTTTAACAGGCGTCAAAATGAAAAATAAAGATGACATCAAAATCAAAGCCATTCTCGAGGAAGAAAATTTCCAATTATCTTTACAGAATAAACAACAAATGAGAGAAGATGCCAAATCCAATATCCTGAAATTACAAGAACAAAGTAGACTACACTACAATAAACATTGCAAAGAAGCAAGAAAATACAAAGAAGGTGACAGAATTGCAATCAAGAAAACCCAGTTTGGAGTAGGTGTGAAATTGCGACCAAAATATTTTGGCCCATATGAAGTCGTGAAAGTTCGTCCAAACGACAGGTACGATGTAAAGAAAATAGGAAGACAAGAAGGCCCGAATTTGACATCCACATCTGCTGATCTGATGAAACCATGGGATAATCCTAAGACTTTTCTTTCCAGAAATCTAATTACTTTATTTTTTTTCCTCTATATACTCAAGGAAATTTGAACTTTAAAAATTTGTTTAATCTTTTTTTTCTTTTCTTTTCAGTTGTAGTATTTGTATAATTTTTACTTGCATATTTTCCAGCCTGGTCGGGGACCGACCACATCAGGATGGACGAGTGTTGTATACGCTCAGGCGACACCAGCGCCACTCTCTGTAAACCCCCGATGTAAGCGGGAGAAGGAGTAGACTTACTGCTCTCACAGCAGCGCGCGGCTAGTCAGGTTTAACAACCTGTAGATGTCATTAAATATCCTTAAACTTTAACGTCTCTCTTTCATTCAACATACCCCTAGACACCACCCTCTCTGTTACATGTATGTATGTATGTATGTATGTATGTATGTATGTATGTATGTATGTATGTATGTATGTATGTAATTTGTTCGGGTGGAATCTTGCAACTCAATTTTGAAGCTGATATCTTCCTCCCATTGAGCTGAAATTTTGTATACACGTTTAGTTTGGATGACAATGCATGTTTTGACCATTTATATTCCGATATTGCAATTAATTAAAAAGATATTAATTAAAAACGTTAAACTAGTTTTGGGCGCCAACTTGGATATATCTGCATTGTTGTAATAATTTTATTGTTACAACAAAGACAAAAGTTGGCGTCGAAAATCGGTTTTCAGCCAAACTGGAATTTCATAACGTTGCGCTATTGACTGTATTAATTAACTTTGTCTAAAAAATAATTACATTTCTACAACGTAAAAATAATCTAATTTCTACAACATATGCAATTTTTTTTACAAATTTCTATCTATTTTCTTGGATTTAAATTCAAAACAAAAAAGTAGAGCTATTTTTCAAGTAGATTGGTACATTGTATACCTTTCTCAACGCTGCCAAGTTAAACTGAGATGGAGTATTATAGAAATTCTAACTTTAACCCCTTAACTGGCTTGGCCGTACACCTTACGGACTACTGAAAGTTAGCCACAACCGGTTTGCCCGTGCGCTGTACAGGCACCGAAATTTTTTCTTTCTATATTTTATTTTCACAGACATTTTTATTCCTATAATAAGGTTATTAGTATAGTGTGTCTTTAGGAGATCCAGAGAGAGAGTTTGTCCATGGTACTGAACTACTCTTCATTCAGAATTTTGGTAGTGGTGAAGGTGAGAATTTTTCACTGAAGGCAAGAATATATATTCTTGAAAATATTGGATAAAGAACAGGGATTTACAAGGCAATGTACAATGTGTTGCCTAAGAAAAAGGAAAATGGATAGATAATCCAAAGAAGTCGATATTATCTCTATCCCCATTGGAATATAAGACTTAGTGTTACACTATTCTTCATATTGTGTGTGCATATAAATATGCACACACGCACAGGAAATCCTATCAATCGTATGAAAAAGAGTAATGAACATTAAATTTTTTGGTAAGTGGAAGAAAACATATTTTAAGATATATGTGAAATATTCTTCATAGTACGCAGAATGTACTTATTAAAAGCAAACATTTAAGGGTTTTTGTGTTCAAAAATTATAAAACATAAAAAAGGCGAGTAAAATTTTAAACCGGAGATTAAAATAAAAATCTTCCATTTTCGCACGTTCTGTTAATTATTATGCTTAGTTACATGCGGTTAAAAAATGGGCTCTTTTTGGGAAAATTTTGGTCAAAAAAATTGACCGCTTAAGAGGTTAATCTATGAAGCTCAGACAAAAAATAATTATAGAATCAAAAAGATCATTTATTTCGTCCCGATACGGTATAATGTTTTTTACAAAATAATAATATTTGTATTTCTTACGATTTTTTTTTAAATAAGTCAAAATCGATGCGTTTGTATGAAAATAATGTCTAAATCGACGCGCATGATTTTTTTTGTTTAAATGAATTGACATTCCGTACTAAAACAGCTCATGATTTGCTCTTTTAGAATCAGTCATTTAAAAAATAAAATGTTGAAAAAAATTTTTTACGACTTTTCAAAAAATACTCAACATTTTAGTATTTAATAACTTTGTAATTTATGAAGAAAATCTCATAAAACTTTTTTTCGTGTGTATGATAATATTACCCAAGATCTGTACGAAGATTGAAAGAATTGCTTAAAATTTACGGATATAAGAAAAAATTGTGTTTTTCGTCTAGTACCCTTTTTGCGAGAATTCATTTAGCTCGACTGTTCGAAAATAACCGGCTAACACCTAGCAACAATGATGCGTTGAATGAGATGAACAGACTAAGAAAACTGTCCAGTGATAACTAAAAAGTAAAAAATAAATTTAAAGTAAAAAACTTTTTTAAAAACAAGCTTTTATATTTAAACGAGCTAAAAAGAATAAAGTAAATTTTTCTTTCAAAATTTTTTACTATCAACTTATAATGTCATTACACAATTTATATGATATAAAAGCTTGTCGCGAGATTTACTTCTGCAGATAAACAAGTAAATTAAATAACTTGATCGGATTGATTTCAATTTCTTAAAATTTTCAAACTAAGTAAATAAGAGTGCTTTAATCTTGCGACAAGCTTTTATATCATATAAATTGTGTAATGACGTTATAAGTTGATAGTAAAAAAATTTTAAAGAAAAATTTATTTTATTCTTTTTAGCTCGTTTAAATAAAAGCTTGTTTTTAAAAAAGTTTTTTTACTTTTAATTTATTTTAAATAAAATGAAATTTTGATGTTTATTTTAAATATTTACTTTTGTATTTCTAATCATATGTGTTGCAAACCAAAATTGTTGAAATTTTTCCATTTATCAAACCAAACTTCTTAGTTTAAATAACATATAAGTAAAGCTTTAGTTATAACCATATTGAAAGCTGTAATTTGAAAGTTCTACATTATGTACTTTCTTTATACATGCGCCCGACAAAATCTACAAAATGACGAAATTAGACTGCCATTATACATCATTTAGTTTCGGCGTGCGAAGCACAATCGCATAACTTTCAGAGATTAGTAGCTTAAAGGTAAGTAATCCATGTTTTACATGGAATATGAAACTTTGATACGTTCCCGTGCTCAATCAGCATACCTTTCAAACCTACACCAGCAGTGAAATAAAAATGAACGGGAAAAAACTAACATGAGTAAAATTATTGAATAGAAAATGTGAAACTTCTTATGCCTTTTTTAGTAAAATAAATGGCATTGATTGACTTTAAAAATACAAACATACGTAAAGAAACTGTTAAGGTAAAATTTCTCAATGTAAGCATTTTTAGTTTAAACCTAATTGATCCTGTATACACCCAATTCTTTTTTTTACAAGGTAAATATGTTCCTTAGAAAACCGTCCAAATAATCGTGTAAAAAATAAATGCGATATATGAAAAATTTAGGATATGTTCGACAACTTTAAAAAAATCGTTAAGATGAAAAATCTTTAAATACTTTTCTATAAAACGGTGCAAAAAAGTTATTGTAAAATCCATTTTACATATTTATAAAATAAAAACAATTCATTTTTATTACAAAAGAAGTTAAAACTAGTGTACAGTGAAAATTCAGTCTATAAATGTTGTTACTTATGCCATCTGTCTGACGTAGTCAGATCGAGGCCCACGAAATTCATCATGGCAACGGGCTAGAGATACGCCTGTCGTTAGCCGAAGCTTTGAACCCATGAAGGTGACAGTACGATTTTGCTCACAATAGATGGCGACACCATTCGGATCCACTGATTTAGCGAGCACGTTCTCCGTGTGCACTAGGTGGATATTTGGTGGCATCGGGCATCGAACCCAGGCCTTCCGGTCTGGCGCCCGATGCTCTAACCACTAGGATACCCACGCACAGTCTATAAATAAATACAACATATAAAAATTCAAACTGAAATTAGAAATAAAACTACTAACTAACTACTACTCATCGCTATTTGATAACAAGCGTGCACGTTTATTGCAAACTGGGGATCAAAAATACTTTCATTATTAGAAGTGGTAGATATATCTAGCGCAATTGTTGGTTTTGATTCAAATGAAGAATTTTTTGTTCGCTACTAGCAACCTCAGTTTTTTTTTCTGTTACAAAATCGGTTATTAGCAGCGTCAGGTTTTTTTTTTTCTTTTCAATTTGCTTATATAATTTTTGACATTTTGCAACACAAAACTTATCCTTGCGTTGAAATTATAATGTACGCTCTATGTCAGGATCAAGAGTAAGAAATTGTTGTTCCATATTTGTAGCAAATTTCAAGCCCTCGCGAATTAAATCAGCTGTTAGAATCTGAACTTCACCTTCGACTTCGTCATTCTATCTCGAATTCTTTATAATCATATAAACTGTCATAAATTCGATCAAACCGTCCTCATCCAAAGGGCACGAATCAGCAGTTTTTTTTTTTTAAATTCGTGCTAGAACAAAAATTTTGTGTAAAAAAA
>BMAO01024583.1:0-59490 GCA_019973975.1 Trichonephila clavata
ACTTCTATGTGAGCCTCCATGCGATACTTTGTGGTGCACGGGGCTATAAATGTTCTCAATAATAATAATAATAAGAAGCAGAAATACACTATACAGTACTGAAGTTCGCTGAGTAAATTTCAGAAGGACTTCACACCTTCTACAGTGCTCAGGCAGAACTATCAGTGTCTGAAATGCATGTATGTTCAAAGATTTATTCGCAAGCCTTTGCTCGTTCTATTTAACAGCCGAAGTAATTACTAATCGTTGGTTGACTTTTCACGGTCAAATCAATACCAACTAATCGATAGTCAAAACAATACTAACTCAGTTTCAGCGATTAATTTCTTATTAAAAGACCTCACGGATCTTTAGAGAAAAATCCGCTTTCGTCAAAGATCGCGATATTAGAGTAGATTTCCACTAATTTCCGGAAGAATCCATATGGTTGTGAACTCAACAAAAGTGCTCACCAACATGGTCACCAAAAATGATGCCAAGATTTCGGCAAGTTTCCATTGATTCACCATTATAATATAAGGAACAGTGTTCCTTGCGAATATTACAATTTTGACATAAATAAATACAACATAGAGAAAAATAAACATATTAATCATCCAGATATATATTATTTACACCATCAAAAATTCATCACACATAAAATGCATAAAACTATATGTAAACAAGATATCAATCATTAGCATGGCCAAGTAATTTTAGTGCGTTTTCACATGTTGTATTTTGCAATAATGCAACTATTGAACTTTTTTACTAAGAAAGTAGTGTGTGTACTGTACCACTCCTCTAAATGTACTACTATTGAGCTGAAAAGAAATACTGACACAAATCTGTATCAGCACTATAAAAAAAAAAGAATTTTTAAAAAAACTTTTAGCAAACAATAAATATGCTAGGTAAAATTTGAGAAAATTTTGTAATAAACTAGCGAAATTCAGGAAAATTTGTTGAAAATTCGGGAAAACTATGGGGAAATTTAATTATGATTCGGCTCATCTAGGGCACGAATGCGACCCAATGCGAAAACCCGAGGTCAATTGGTTGCTTATTGGCTGAGAAAAAGGTAGGACAAAATATGGAACGAAGACGAAAATTTGCGTCCTAATAGCGCTTTTGTTCCTCTACGTGAAAACGCCCTAAAAAGACTCGCTTTTGTGGTAGGAAACATCCCGTTTACATTTAAGAAACGGACATGCGAAAGATTGAGTTTAGAATACATTTAAGAATTTTCTTTATAGAATGCCTTTTTATTTCCAGATAATTGCTACTCTTGTGGAGGATTGAAACTACCTAAAAATAGTTCTGAAACTAAGCCTTTAAAAATGTAAGGAATTTGCAAACATTATCTAAAAATAGTTTAAAAGGTTAAGAGAGTTTCTTACACGCGTCATTAATTCAACGCGTTTCCACCTTTTGTTAAAACACGAGTTTCTGTGAATGTATGTTTATTAACGTACCGACCTGGTGGCGAAGTTGGTTAATCGCTGACCTTATGCATCCAACCTTGCGAGTTGCACCCAACTATGCGAGCAACTTTGCGAGCTCCCCAATTTGGTGCATTTTCATGATGCATAATAATCGGCAGCGTCCATGCCTTATGATTATACGGCGTGTTAAATATCCTTAGAATGCCCCCCCCCCTCAGGGAGCTAGCTCGGCTTCTTCAGGTGAGTACGGGCGTCACAATCCCGAGGTGCCCTAGTGATCTTTCCTTTTCCCACAGGTTTACTGTCTTTGGTAAACACGGGCTTCACGAACCCGGGTTACCCTAGAGATCCTTCTCTATTTTCGACCATTTCTTGTCATTCAGTTCATTCTTTCTTTCTCTTCCCGTCTAGACCACAGATATTAAAACAAATGTTTGGCGCAGTATAGCCGAAATCGGCTCTTGCGCCAATAAACCCCAAAATCTCTCTCTCTCCCTTAGAATGCCCATTTAGCTTGAGTGCTGTCGGCAAAATTAAATTCCTAGTACAATTTCGTATCGTCAGAGCTCAGGTACCTCACTCTGGGGTGGAAATTGGGTGTCAATATTACATTGGGACAATTGGTATCAACGCCTGTATGGCGCCACACAAAAAGTGATACAGCTCCCCGAAAAAGTTCTGGGTCTGCAATGGTTTTATCAATTCACATCCCCATTTGAAAGGGAAAAAAATGTTTATTATTGTTGTGTGCACTTAAAGGCTCGTAATTTAGTACCACGACCGAGGATGACACCTGAGCTGGCACTCCCCTTCCTAACTTCCCCACCAGCCCACGTGAGGAGTTTGAGCTACAACAAACTTAACGTGCCTCATTCACTTTACACGGAGGGTCTTCAGTGGCATTAGGACTCGAACCCATGATTTGACAACACTTGAACGGATTTTGTGTCCATGATCAATAGGTTACTGTGGCGTCCTGAGTGTTTTGTATAAGTCTATTTTTTTAAACATTTATAAATCTCATGCACCACGCAATGTATAACACGAGGGCATACAACACAGACAGAACAGGATTACAACACAAACATCCATCTCTTCTCCGGCATTCGAACCCAGTCCCTACGGCACGGCACTCAGTTTCACTAACACTATACCGGTTTGGTGGCTGTGAGCCTATTTGGTGAGAAAATCTCCCCTTGTGATGGAACTGGGATATATGCTAATTATTTGATTTTAAGTTGCCCTCGTGTCGGCTACCGTAGTGATCAATTGTGACGGACATCTTTAATCTGAACTAAGATCAAGTGACAGGGACGACGCATGAGCTGGCACCCTTCTCCCTGAGCTTCCAGACCTCACCAACTGGAATATGTAAGCGGTTGCTGTTTGAAGAGATATGAAGTGATCAAATCAGAGGATAATGTGAATCAGTGTTCGATGAAGTGGTGTGAGAGTTGTGTACGGATTAGATAAACGCACAAGATGTTTAGATAACTGAGTGGATTCCCCTTGGAGATTACCTGTATCAGTGAAATGGCTCCTCAAAGCGCACTCTGTAAAAGGTAAGTGGAATTTTAATATTTAGGGGTTCGACTCCTTTGAATATTTGCCGTTTAATTAAGTTGTTCCGTAAAATACGTGTCGATCATTCTTCGCTCAACACTAGTGCGAATTCACTCTGGTTCATTTCACACCTAATGTATATATGGTTGATAAATTAAATTATCGATTCGTAACAATATTCAAATTTAACAATAAAATTCTAATGTAAATCTCCTTTAAAAGCGCAAGTAAATGTCGAAAAAAATATATTGGAAAAATATAGTCTAAGATTAATGTTTTTCACTAACATCATTTTCCTGATTCCCTTACCTTAAAGAGAGGAATATATTTTGTTCCACATTATCTTCTGCTTGAATCTTTAAATTTACTTTTTGTTTTAAATGTAATCCATACTTCGTGTATGACAGTGTAAATCTAGGCCGATTTTTAAAGTTATATTTTAAAAATAAAATAAAAAATAATGCATTTATTTCAAATCAAATTACGTAGATTATGTAGTATGATAAATTAATATTGTAACTGGTCTTTACATATTATACCAATCACCAATTTCGTAAAATCAAAAGACATTGCCAAATGCCATGTATGCTGCCAATGGCAGAAAACCTTTTCTATGCATGTTCAAACATAATCAGAAAAATGACAGCACATTGGTTACGATTTCTGATTTGGTGAAACTGGTTGACGGTATAATAAGTATGCGTGTAATAATGTAAAGGCAGGAGTTTTTTATTTTGATATAGTAATTTTTTCCACATTTTATTTTCGCACTTACGATCCATTTTTATCAAACAGGGTTTAGTTTTGGAAAACAATTCAATTAATATTTTTAAGTATCAAAAATTGTGGTACTTGCGTATTACAACGTTCAACAATTTCGCCAAATGAAAAGGCGTCGCCAAATATTTTTGATTTTTCCTCACGTGCACGAAGAAGTATTCGCCCGAATTCTCCTTCCCTAATTAACCTATTAACAATAAGGGAGGGCCGGGTAGCCTAGTGGTTAGAGCATCGGACTCCAGACCGGAGCGCTTGCGTTTGATGCCACCAAATACCTTCCGAGTACACACGGAGTACGTACTTGTTAAATCAGTGGGTCCGAAAGTCTTGTGGGTGGTCGCAGCAGAAAAACACGGGTGGAGGGGACTAGGGAATATTTCCCTCCCCTCCAGTTCCATGCCTAAATTGTGGAGGTGAAGATAGTTGATGTCGCCATCTATCGTGTAGAAGTCCAACCTGTCTCAGGCCCTGGCAGCTTTTATTCCTTCCCTTCTGGAAGGATACGACAACAACAAATAAATAGGAGAAGATTAAGAATCAAGTAAGGTATTTTAAAAACAAACGCGCGCGCGCGTTTTCACTTGAAATAAAATATATAATAACTACATTATTGAGCCGCTTGAAACGCCGTTATTTCATTCAAAATAGCGACAAAATGTATTTTCACGTGGACCTACGCCGAAAAAGTTTGCATAACTACCAACGGATCGGCATGAGAATATTTAGATTGGGTTTATTGTTTTACCGTTTTGCTGAACTCAATAGTGTTTTGGGTATTTATGGTCCGAGATTTCCACAGGGCTCTTTTCCGTAGTAAATAGGTGCAGTGTAAAAGTTAGAAGAAAGGTGGCAAATTCATGTGGTTTAATCGTTAAAGTTCTTATTTTATTCAAACCTTTCGTAAGAATTGATGAAACTCTCCACCCGTCAAATGTAACTGCACATAAAAGTTCTGTGTCGAAGTGTTTAGACTATAAGTATCAAGTCCAATACTTGTCAACAATCAAAATTAAGGTTCACTAGCAATAGTAGCTATTTATAACTTGCCAAAACTAATATAATATTATTGATGTACATTTCATAAATCATTGGTTTTAATATACTAATGTTCTTAAGCAAATAGTAGTTTCCTGGTTTTTATATTTCTTATTCCCTTTCATTTGAGATTCAATAAAACATTTTAAAATAAACAACGAAAATTAAATATTTTTCGCGATTTCGTTTTATCTATAAAAAAATAGTATCTCGTTCATTGCTGGTATCAAAACGGTTATAATCCCACTAGAATAATTTTAATGCGAATATTATTAATGTAATGTAAATACCATCAGTTTTTGAGTAAATATTCGAACGAAATTCTCATTACTGAAGGGCATCGGAGAAAAATTTCGATATTTACACACGATAATGAAATAAGTATTTGATATTTTCTTTTCAAATGTATATACTTGGATATTTTAATACAGCTGATTACTTAGTAATCAATTGCACTCGAAATTCTATTTGCTTTAATAAATATTTCATCTTTTTTTTATTTCTTTCGTCACCATTTCATAGTTTTTATTTGAAAATATTTTATATGATAAATGCATGGTTAAAATTAATTGAAATAAAAACAATAAACAGAGCAGTCTTCGATTTCTGTGCTTTTGAAAACACCGAATATTCTGTGGCAGTAATTACGGATATATTTACAGCTTCATTTTTCTGAATACCCTCAAATAAACTAAAGAATTATTTCAGATCTCCGAAGTGAAAATTAGTTTCTTTCGTTTTGGGCTTTGGATTAGGTCGTTTGCAAGAGTTTTCCATTTTTATATTCTAAAATGTTGATGACACAATTATGTTGTTGTTGTTAACGCCACCTGTCTGACGTAGTCAGATCGAGGCCCACGAAATTTACCATGGCATCAGGCTAAATTGTACGCTTGTCGTTAGCCGTAGCTTTGAGCACCATGTAGGTGACAGAACAATTTGGCTTGGTTCCATTCCAATCTTGAGGGAGAACACCCTGGGAGTGGTCAGGGGCTTCCCACTTCTCTTCCCCTTCCATCAACCTTACAAGAGGACTTGTGGCTCGACGGCTATTTAGAGTATCCCCATTTTTTAAATACAAAGAAATATATAAAGAAATATATAATTATTTTAAATATAAAGAAAATTTTAAAATTTTAAGAAAACAAATTAATTTATTATTTTTTTTTTGAAAATTGTTGTATAAGTTTAGAAGAGCCTTTTTTTTTGAACACTTGTATGAAATTTTAAATTGATACCATAAATAGTTTCTGAGAAATCCTGCCCGCAGGCTAAAATTTGCTGTTTTGAGAAAAATGAATTTAAAGATAAGAGATAGGGTTTTTGTTTAAATTTCACTAGTTATTTCTCAATAACTTCGGAAGTTTTTACAGTATCAACAAAATTTTGGTATCAAAATGCTCAGAAATGTCGAGGCTTTAACAATATTTTTTTTCCAAAAAATTAAAAAAATTGCAATTTAAGAGTCTTAGAGCTCTTAAGAACCATTGCATCAGGATTGGGAAATATTAGGACAATGAATTATAAATGAAATTAATACATAACTTCAGATACGATAGGCCGGATAGAATGTATTAGGAAAGAAATAAAAATACATCTTAGATGATGCGTGACCCCGTGTGTGTGACGAAACAAATTGATTACATATGGTATTAAGCTAATTGCCCCCGAAATTTGCTTATGAATATTTATGTATATCTAAAATATTAAATTATGTTCACTGATAATAATTCTCAATTAATTGAGGAAACAAACTGAAAAACAAGAATATAATTTTTATTATTTTTCTTTTGGAATAAAATGTTTTTTTCTCCCGAATTACAGTTGCAGGAAAAGTTACTACACAAAAACAACCGATATTATAAGATAAAGTATATATTACATTATACTAAAGTATTTCATAAAACCATGGAAACTAAAATACTATGAAACAATATGGTGGAAATTGTTTTATGTTTTTAAAAGATATAAAAATTTCAAATTATTTTAAACGTAGCATAGCGCTAAGAAATAATGATCTTTTTCTTTCGTACATATAACGGTTTTTATTTTACTTAATTGATTGGCGGAAATATCGTCAAGGAACGAGTTAAAAACTTGCCAAAGTACCGCCAACGTCTCCATCATGATATTCAGTTTTTTAATCTACTTTTTTGAAAGATATCCTGCTGCGAGATAATAGAGTGTAAGAACCACATACAAAATGAGAAAATACTGAAGAATGAATATACATTTCATAAATATCATTTATTAGTTTATTTACCTCTTCGCAATTGATCACATATAGTAATACGTGTTTTGTTTCTGCATAATTAATTTCAAAAGAATTATTACGTTGCCATTTTTTATTACCTTTTCCATTTTCTTTTAGTAATTTTATTGAATTACTCTAGAAACAATAATTCAGTATTATGTGCAAACTAAGGCATTGCCAATATCAATACGCGATAATATTAACTATGGGAAGCCCATAATTAGGTGTTATTCCTTCGATTAATGAATTGCTTGGTGTCAATTTTCAAACTTTTAGATTCTCTATTAGAATAGAAAGGATAATTATTAAGATAATGGTCTATCGATCGCATCAAGTACTCGTGCATGCTTCTGCAATTGGTAATTTGAACTCATTTGTCTTTTAGTAGGGAAGAAATATATGTGGCTCCATTAAACTGGATTACACGTAGAAGGAATCGTTCATTAATAACCTCTTAAAGGGCTATTGTCTTTTGTATTACTCATCTGATTACGTTTTAGGCAGTTGTTATGCAATAAAAATATATTCATTTGAATAAATCGTTGGTTATTACAGTTTAACTGATGATTGTTTCCGTAACCGATATGTAAAAGGAATTGGTGAAAATTAATATAAAGTTTTCCACCAGTTTCTGTCTGAATTTGTAGCCATGGATGGCTAATTTGCATTTTGTAATGTTGGAGTTGAATATATATATATTTAAATTACATACTACAAACTTTAAATTTCAGATGGCAACCGTTAGTAATAAAATTGTATTACTATTTTTCAATTACTGTTTAGTATTTTGTGAATAGCAATACGAGTTTTTTGTTCGATTGCTTATGTTTCTTAGAATAAATGTTAGAATAAAGTTTTCTTTTTGGTTGGTAATCTTCGAAGAGATTTATCTTTTTTATTTCAAATTGCTAGCCACCATAGCACGATTTTTAATTGAAACTACTTCGATTTAGAAGTGTAGAAAATGTGATTTGTGTGTGTGTGGTGTCCTTATAATATTTTAGAATGCTAAGAAAATTAGTTTGGATTTTCTTTTGGAAGCTTTAATAGTTAAAATACTGCTGTGACAAGACATTTGATGCCTCCTACCCTCTTGGTAGACCTTTTGCACCGGTAGAAGGGCAGCATCTCGATGTGGCATGGAACTCAACAAGTCGTAGGAAGCCACCTGCAGAAATATTGAACAATATTACGGCTATAGAAGAGGATAATTACGAAAGGGTTACCGGAGCAAGAATTTTTGCACGATTCACTTCTGGATTGAGACCCATAACTGTTCGATGGGATTTATCGAGTGATATAGGAAGTTAAATAAATCCCTGGAATTATTCTTTAATCACGAACATTTGTGGTCCGATGACATGGGGCATTGTCAACCGTAAATATTTCGTCGTTGTTTAGATACATAAAGTCTCCAAGTAGTTGAACATAACCTTTGCCAGTCAATTATTCAGACTACAGTCCGCAAGAACCCAGATTATTCTATGCAAAAATATCTTATGCTATTATGTAGCCATCTCCATTTTACACAGTACCTTGCTGGCAACTTGGGGGCCATGGTTTAAGGAGGAAGGGGTCTGCGCCGCACTCAAACCCTACCATCAGTTCTTACTCACTGGTATAATGTCTAGGGTCGAACCCATATGGTAACCAGC
Source organism: Trichonephila clavata (assembly GCA_019973975.1). Taxonomy (NCBI): domain Eukaryota; kingdom Metazoa; phylum Arthropoda; class Arachnida; order Araneae; family Nephilidae; genus Trichonephila; species Trichonephila clavata. Next base: position 8,712 of record BMAO01024583.1, read on the forward strand.
TCATTAAAGGTCCTGAAGTTAATGTCATGCTGTTACTAAAGATACTCGAGTCGGTCTTCTGCTTGCATAGCCTATTAAACTCAAATTTTGCAACACTGTCTACACCAGGGGTCAGCAACCTATGGCACGCGTGCCACATGTGGCACGTGTGCCACATGTGGCACGTGGTACAATTCTCAGTGGCACTCTGCACTACTCTACAAATTTGTCAATTTTTGAGTGGGTAGAAATTGAAAAATTTGTAATGGACTTTATTTGGCAAACATTTTCAGAATTACGGATTTCAACGAAATTGCGAAAGAATCAGAAAGATAACTCTAAAGATAAATTTATAGCTATTTCGTAAATTACTGAATGACATTGTTGGAGAGATTAATTGTTTGAAGAGACAAAACTGCATGTGTATATTCTGCTTTCCGCTTTTGGTTCTACCTATCTAAGTAAAAACTCTTTCCTCATATGAAAAATATTTCGAGTCCGTATTCGAACGACGGAATGCCCAGAATCTTGTCGAGTTGAAAGTCACAAATTATACGCCTGATTTTGCGATATGAAAGTAGAACGGTACAAGCACTATGTTCGCATTAAAATTTTTGTTTAACTATAATGAAGGGAAATACTTATATTTTATGTTGTCCATTTCTGTTATTTTAATAAATATATTTAAAAATACATAATACGTACACATTTTATTGTTGTTGAAGAAATAATTATATTTTATGCTATTCATTTTCATGCTATCAAATATTTTGAAATGATGCAGAATTAATATGCAATAAAGTAGTAAATCTGTATTACTGACCTCTATTCTCTATCTCTGCATGTATTATCTAAAAGCGAATTATTTCAAAAACGGCCAATTGCGTGGCACGCTGAATCATATCGGTAGATTGATTTGGCACGCCACAGCTAAAAAGTTGCCGACCCCTGGTCTACACCATAGATTCTCAACGTGGGCGATAACGCCCCCTTGTGGGCGTTTGGGGCTCTGAAAGGGGCAGTGAGAGACCCAGAGAAAATTAAGGTGTGTTGAGATAGCAAGGAGAGTCTTGAGCAGATTAACCAAAAAAGACTAAAAAAACATGCTGATTATGTACTAACAAAAGTTGTATGTATTTAAACCATTTCTATATCACATGTACAAAAATTCACATATTTCGGTAGTTCAGGAAGTAGATGAAAAACTTAAAGATGACATTACATTCAGACCTACATTAAATTGAATGATATAGTGCATTTTAATTTCTGTAGTGCACGAGTTGTCTTTGTCTGTGAACCGTAGGAAACATGTTTCGTCCGCTGCATTTCATTACGTATATTATCCAAGAAACATACTTAAATATGTTAACCAGGAATTAACGTGATTCTGTAAAGGCTAAAACTGTCAATTTATATTTATTTTGAAAGCAATAGTCTATTATGAATTACTTCGTATCCTCAAAACCCCTGCCTGTCTTTATAACAGTAGGTTAAAACTTTTTTATTCCACTCTTTTAAATAAGGAAGAAATTCAATAGCGTTTCAATTCCAACAACATCCTACCTATGACTAAAATATATAATATTACACATTTAAAAATGTTTGTGGCAATAGATATTTCAGATTCGCAAGTAAAAAAATTGGGGCTTTTGAAAAAAATGTAAGCAAAAAACATTCTTTTAATAATAGGATACTTTTTATAACTTAACTCTTGTTTTCACCATGTATTATCTACACTCTTATTTTTCTAGAGTGGGAGGGGCTGGTATCGAAATATTCACTAGAAAAGGGGGCGGTATCGAAATATTTACTAAAAAAGGGGGCGCCAGTTCAAAAAAGGTTGGGAATCTATGGTCTACACTAACACTTCTGTCGTACGTTCTACGTTGATTATTATGGTTATTTCCCGCAGTGTTGCTTGTCTGTTAACACTGACAATTCTACGTACAAGTCATTGGTCTTGGTCAGCAGCTTCATTGTTCGTCATAGGAGGTTATGTATGAAATAAGGCATTCTCGGTACATTCATAACACTTCAGATCTAGGAATGCTGAATTCCTTAACGGGCAAGATGAATGTGAATGCCTCATGTGTCTTGCACCAACTACAATTCCGCTGTCAAAGTCTGCTTATTCCAGTCTCAATGTCATTAAATTTTCCCACGAATCACGTGAGTACAAAAGAAAGCCCTGACGAGAGATGAATGCTTAAATTTTATAAATTTATAAATTTCGCCAAGTTTCCAACCCGGATTTCGTATGTGTCGTACGTGCTGAACCGGCAGCTGTGTGCTTCGTTTCATATAATGTCGCCAATAAGGTTGTAATAGTACGTTATTGCTTACTCTCACAGAAAAATATCGCAATGATTACCTGAACTGGAATCGTTACGTGAGAAGAAAGGCGTTGTCTCAAACGAAGACTTATTATTAAACAATCAACGAAATCAAATACTCTTCTTTCCAGGAAGCTGTAATGGCTGCAAGTTTATCAAACTCTGAGGATTTTATCAAGAAAGTATTGGAAGATGCTGCTTCAGTGTTTGATTTAACTCAGTGCTTCTTAAACTTTCCATAGTTGCAACCCAATATTCAATCATTATTTTCATTGCGCCCCCCATACAAGTGCCAACAGTGTATATAAACGTCTCGAGCTAAGCCAGTGCCTTAATTGCCCTGGAAGTATAGATGACTTTCCGAAGTACGATCTTTTCTGTGCTCTGCTATCCATAAAACTATTCCGAAAGCTTTGGAGTGCATTAAAAAGATCTTGCGATAGATTTACTTATGTCCTTTGATTTGCTTATTTATTTTCTATCCTATTCCATACACCACATGCACTCGACTACGTGTTAAAAAACGGTGGGATTCGGGAGTGAATCACGTAATTTTTAATTGGAATTTAAGGGATTAATTATAAACCATATAAATTATTAAGATAAGTGTTAATTTTTGTATATAACAAAACCTTGGGGGTCACTGGTAATTATTAAACTTGTTCTTAACTTAGTAGTTAACATATAGAATTATTAACTTATCTCTTAAATTAATTATGAAATACATTGCTCAATACTGATATATTTATAAGTGTATTATATCAGAGTTTAATGTGTTTTTCATTTTTCATTATGTCAGAATATATTTTATTAATTTATTTTGAGTAAATGAATAATTTTTTAAAGAAATCTTTTGATTTCGACTTCTTAATATACCCGTGGCTCCCTAAGGGGCACGAGTATATAATCGCCCCACGCTTATTTAACTGAAGAGGATCGTCAGAATGAGTTTTGGGAACAAAGCACCAATAAGTAGAACTATATAATAAATGCTATTTACAGTTTTATAATTTAAGCAATGAGTATAAATAGTTGTATAATTGTACAATGATGATTGGTCTGCCTTTAAGCAGACAGTAGGTATATCCTGGTTATTTTCTTTTAAAAAAAATCAGTGATATGATAGAAATTACATTATCTTTTTTTTGTCACATTTTATTTTGTGTAAAAAAGAATTAAAGAGAAGAAAAAAAAAAGAAGAAATAATGTAAACAAAAACAAAAATCTGAGAGCTTTAAGGCGCCTCGGTAGCCCAGTGGTCAAGGCATCGGACCGTGGCTGGCATGTCTCGAGTTCAAGCCCAGTACCTGTTCAAGCCCAAGACCTGCTGTATAGGGGAGCTTTGAACGTTAAATCTGTATCGATAGCTAAAAAGTCCTCCCGTTGGTGCGGTAATTAGGAGAGGGGGATGCCAGGTCAGGTGTCATCCTCGTCACTTGACCATGGTTCAAAATGACGAGGTCTGTCTTCAAAAGTCCTCGTGTATAGCTTAAGAGTGCGACGTTAATATTCACTCACTCACTCACTGAGAACTTTAAATACTAGTTACAATTTGCTTAGCAGAAAATAATAAACTAATAACCCAAGAATTTATACCACAACTACAATACAAAAAACATAATTTATCACGTTTAATTTATTCAAATTAGTTGATCATATTAATTAAAGATGAAATACAACTCCGTTGATTAATATTTCTTCAAATTTTACCTACCAATTATTTAATTTTCATATCCTAAGAGAACATGTTTTCGCCTTCATGTTTATTTATATTAGAATAATTGCGTGAGCAATTTTCCGAAGCAACATTTTCCAGAAAAAATGATTCAGCAAGGAACACAATTTAATTAACAAGCACGTGTGAAAAATCATTACAGAAATCAAGCTTCTTTTTAACGCAATATTGCTCAGAAATCAACACTTAATTGATTTGCGAGCACATATTCGAAGCTTATTATTTTATTATTTTTTTAATTTCCACACCATAACGGCAAGGGGGTTTCGAAAATTTAATGCGTAAATAATCATTGAGTTTACACTGGGAAATTTACATATGTCAAATTTGGGAATGTTATTTAATTAGCGAGAGGAAAAATAAGTAAATATTGGTAAAATATGCATTTTCTTTGTTTCGTGGAATCAAAAGATAATTAAATACTCTGAATATGTTTCTAGTTGCTTTGGTATTTTCTTCTTTGCTATGACATTTAGACATGTTAAAGATGGTTTCGAGTAATTCTGAATTTCTTTAATTTTCGTAATTTAATGAAGTAAAAATAGTCATGGATATTTTTAGTTTAATAAATTTGAGTTATAAAGTAGTTCTTTATTTGAAAGTTTTGTTATAGTGAAAATTGGGTTTTGTGTTTGTTGAATATGAAGTTAAGTGTATAGTGAAAACAATGTAACAAATTTCTTATATCTCTATATATAATGGTAAAGATTTATATTGAAACTATTTATGGGTACATCTAATTTTGTAGCAATAAATTGTCGATAGTCATTTTGCAAAAAAAAAGTTTCCTTACTAACCACTAAACCAACTGGGTGGCATAGTTAGTTTGGTGTTAGCCTTAAACACCCAAGTTTGTGGGTTCGACCCTAGCCCAAACCGGTAGGTTTTCATGATGCAAAAAATCGACATCGGCCATGTCGTATGATTATGTAGGATGTTAAAGATCCCTAGAGTGCCTGTTTGGCTAGGGTTCTCTCGTCTAAATTAAACTCTTTGTTCAATTTTGCATCATCTGAGTTCAGGTGGGAGAAACTCGGGGGAGAAACTGGCCATCAAAATTAAATTGGGGCAATTGGTATCCACCTAATCTGGATGCCACACTAATGTGATACAAGCTCCCGGATAATGCACTGGTTCTGCAAAGGTAATTATCAATACGCAGCCCCATTTGAAAGGGAACAAAAAGTTAACAATTTTTCTGTAAAAGATTTTTTTATGAACATTTATTACAAAACAATTTGTTTTGTTGCGTAACTTTAAATAAATATAGATTAGTATAAAAATATTTATCAAGATTATAATAAATTATCACTAAAAGCAGTGGCGTAACGGAGAATATTAAGGTCCACCTCACACAGTCAGGTTTTGGGCCCCGGGCCGGATCTTACGTACATTGCATCACTCAGGATTCAAGCCCCCTAATGTCCTGGGACCCCCACGGTGAGGGGAATACGTTGCGCCATTGACTATAAGTTATTATAAATATGTACATGATATCAGATACATGCGAATATTCTAGAGTTTTTAAATTAAGAGATAAACAATTTTAATTAAACCTCTCATATTTTACATAAAGACCGCTTCGGGAACTGAAGTTCCATTTATATATATCTTTAGTTGTTGATAAAAATTCCTTCGGTGATTGAGTGCCTGAATGTTGCAATAAAAAGCACCCCCCCCACGAGGTCGTGACCATGACCACTAGGCTACGGTCGAAATGTTCGTCTAATAACAAGACTTATGTCAAGTAAAAAGTAGAATAATTTTTTTTTTGTATATAAAACAATTTTTTAAAAAATATATATGCAGGATGCTCCCAAATTTATGGTACAAACTTTATAGATAGGGACAGGACATTATAACAATCACTTATTGTATAGAAATGTATGGGCGCAAGTGATGCAGTGATCACACACACAACACACAAAAAAATAAGCAATGGAAGGTAAGACAAAGTGTTTATTGAAAGCTTCTTTGACGAGTGTAATGTTTACAATAACTGTTCAAAAATGTGTGCACCAGTAGTGATACATGTTTGCCAGCGTTGTTAGAGTAATTGGCGTACACGTTCAAGGATGCCAGGTATTTCACGCGCACGTGCAGCAGTTTCGAATATTCGAGCAATGAGATCCTCATCAGAGACAAGAGGAGCCACATAAACAAGATTCTTCAGACGTCCACATAAAAAGCAATCGAGGCTCGATAAATCGGGAGATCGGGGTAGCCAAGGAACTGGTCCACCACGCACAATCCATCGTGCTCTAAACGTGGCATTCAGGCAAGAGCGCATATTGCTGAAAAATTCTGTGATCCAACATTCGTAGATCAGAAAACTAAGTGCGATACATTCGTAGCATAGCCTGCCGTTACCATTTGCATGGTCGTACATGTAATGCATGTCTGTTTTTTCGGTATACGTAAAGTCTTCCACTGTACAAATGGGAATGGCACTTTCTCCTACTGAGATGCATCATGCTGAACGGTGGCTAGACATCTACTCCCCCTACCGGCAACACAACCAACCGATACCTCAATTTCTCATCTCTTTTATTTCCTCTGTTTGCACATCACCGCGTCACTTCCGTTCTTACATCCCTATACAATATATGATTGATACAATGTCCTGTACCTACCCTTAAAGTTTGTACCATGAATTCGGGAGCACCCTGTATATATTATCACCAACAAGAATTTGGCAAAAAAAAAAAATATATACTAAAAATTATCGCAGGAAATAATTTATATTTCGGGTTTTTAAGTTTCAGAAAGATGTAGATGTTACGAAGATGGAAACTTCAGTGATCACATTCAAGCCAATTAAAAATGATTTCCTCTCTCTCTCTCTCTCAGCCAAGCGATTCAAATAATTCTTCCAACTGTAAATCGACGCCATGGTAGCCTAGTGGTGAAAGACAAGGACTCGAGGCCCCTTTAGTGTGGTGTGGTAGTTAGGAGAGGGGTGCCAGCTTAGGTATTGTCCTCGTCACTTGATCATGTTTCAAAATTCAGAGGGCCATCGCCAAAAGCCTTCGCGCAGCTTAAAAAAGCAGCGTTAATATAATTCTCTATCCTTCTATAATTTAGCCACGGTAGCTTAGACACCTAACGAACACCTAACTGGTGTTTCATAAGTTTGAGACTCGTGACTGAGGCCCGTTAAATTTGAGGCTGAAAGTCCTCACGTTAGAGGGGTGTAGAAGTTTGTAAATTGGAGTACCATTTGTGGGGTATGGTCCTTTTGTATTTGGACTGAGGTTAAAAATAATGAGGTCCGTTGCAATTAACCCTGGAGTTGATGCAGATTACGACTTTTTGCGGGATTTATAATTCTATTCGCTAGAAAATATTCATATTTGGTATAGCACAAGATATATTTCAGTTCATAATTAAGTAAATTTGAATACAAACTCAATTTATTTGTATTATTTGATAACACAAATAAATTGAATCTTATACTTTTCAATAAATTTAAAATTCATATGCAATAAAACATAGTATATGTCGTTTTATGTGAGAATAGAAATTCTTTAAGTTCAAAGAAAAATTATTACTTATATTACAATGAAATAACAAAAACGGATGACTTTCGCGTCTGACAACTATCTTGAATTTGCGTAACTAATAAACCTTTTTACCCAGCAAAATTCAAGCTAGTTATTTTACTTAAATGCTATATAGTATACAGAAGAAACAGAAAAATATAGCGGAGTTCACACACACAATAAGATTATATTTTATTCTTTTGATGCTATGCTTAAAAACGAGTCGCAAACAATTTTAGAACTCGGGTAATAACTAAGATACTTATAAAAAATTACTTCTGTAAACAGAATATTCCCAAAGAATTGAATACTTTTTCTTATTTTTAATCTCTTTTAAGCACTTTATTGCATTCATAGATTTAGGATGGTATTAATTAGTTTCTAAGGATTAATATTAGGTTCTCGAAATCCAAATTGTACGCGCATAGTGAACTTTCATGTTAAGATAAACGCGACATAGTTAACGAGTATATATGAATTTAAAATGAAAGTTTTGCAAATTTTTATGTATCATTAAATGAAACCAAATAAATGTAAAGCAGGATATTTTCAATTTGACTTGCTCCAGAATTCCGTGACTCGTCTGACATTCACACAGAAAAATTAATTTTAATCTTGGTAAGAACTGTTCTTATAATACAGGATTATTTGTGATTCCTTCCAAAGATTCGGAAAGCTGTATTAAACAAACCAATACATCAAACCAGTAATATAAAAAAATTAAGTCAATTCCTACTTGGTCAATAAAGAAACATTTTACATTAGTTACTTTTGTTAAATAGTTACAAACAATATAAATATGTATATACATATGACAGAGCATACTATTAAGTGACAAAATAGAAAGCGATTTTCCTTGCTCAACTTTCCATTTTCCCTTCTATGTGTATGATGTTGGGCTATTTTTTGTTTGTTATTACTTATTCATAAATTCCATTTAATTATTCTAATAAAGTATTACAGAAAATAAATCATTCTCAGAATTAGGCCATCCCAGGACTCGAATCCATGACTTTTGGATTAGAAGTCCAACGCGCTATCCATTGCGCTACGGCTACAGGGACACAACGAAGGATTTTCCTTTCTATGTATATGGTTGGATTATTTGTTTTGTTTGTTACTATTTATTCATTTTTTAATTTAATTAATGTATTAATATTTGAAAAAACTGTAATAACATCAAGTGCAATCCACTCCAAGTTTAGAAAAATGTATTTGGGATGAATATAAAGCATTTTATATAAACGATTGAAAATTTAAACAACATGTGTATATATATATATATAGGGTGAGAGTGAACTAATAGTAGGAATTGAAAAAGAATTCTTGAAAGAATACAGAAAAAATTCTTTATTTGTATATTTTACAGATGTTCTATTTGTAAATCCTTGATCATACGTTTACATCAATGCGCTAGTCCAGTGTTTGCCTCTCACTGATCAACATGAAACTGTCAACGTTATTGACAGCACGTGTTATCCTTTCATACAGTTCTGCTGTATCACGTGACAAAGGGAGAACGAAAACTTGAGATTTTGTATAAGATCAAATTTTCGGACAACAAGAAATGGATAGGACGTACTGTCAATAACATTGATAGTACCCTGTTGAGTAAAGTGTGGTAGGAACTGGACTCTCGCATTGTTATAAGGCTTGTATAACCCAAGTTTCACACACAGAACACGTCTATGGTATGCAAAAAAAAAACTCAAATTTTTTTCTTTATTCTTTCAAATGTTCTTTTTTCTGTATTCGTCTTAGTTTTTTTACTATAATGCTTCGAAACTATGGAGGAAATTATGAATAACGCTGTATTTTCTACCATAATGTATTTGTATGTGGGGATATATGTTACGTTAAAGTGTATAAATCAGTTATTTCATAGAATAACTAGGTATTTTACGAAATAACTAGACAAGTCAGTTAAAGTATAGAATAGATGAAAAATTTCATACTTTACCTAGCTATTGTATGAAATAACTAGTTATTCAATGAAATAATTAATGATAGACTGTTAAACTGAAAAATAAACAATTTCAATGTTATTTTATAAATTAATTGATAATAAATAACTAAAATATCTCGAAAAATTCATGTTATCCATATTATTGATGAATAATTGATAAATAATAATTTTAAAATTGAAAATGTCCTTAAAATTTATTGATTTAAATATGAAATTATTTTCTTAATGTTGAAAATGCGGTGACATTCTTCGACATATTTCTTGTTTCCTTGCAGGTTTTTTTAACTATTTTTTGTGGGTAAGATACTTAAAATAAATAGATATTAATTTATAAGAAGGTGTGAATAATTAGATTTTCTCATTTTTAGTGTTTATTAATTTAAGTTTTTTATGTGGCTTCTAAAGTATATTGAAAGATGAACCTCTATAAAACAAATTTTCCATTTAACGAATCCTTTTTCGGGATTTAGCGACTTCATTAAATGGAGGTTCGTCTGTATTTCTGTAGAATTATTTTGCACTCTTTTTAATATTCCCATGTCCGGGGGCTTTAAATTTAACGTGCACATTTTTTACAAAAATGTTTTTTTATATTCGAAAATAGTGACATGACAAAATGCAAAGTAAAAATGTATAAAAAAATTTTAAAAGCTGTGTTCAAAAGTATCTTAAAAAGTAACACACACACACACACACAACACACACACACACACACACACACACACACACACACACACACACACACACACACACACACACCACACACACACACACACACACACACACACACACACACACACACACACACACACACACACACACACACACACACACACACACACACACACACACACACACCTTATTCATGAAATATTCCATATCTTTTATATAAATACGTTAAGTCCTTATTTCTGTCAAAAGCAAGGTATGTTCTGAACAGAGGAAAGAATCGTGTGCTGTTTATGCTATGTTGTATTTCACGTTAGTAATTTACTCTTTCTTGCATTGTCTCTTTCTCTTACACAACGACAGTTCTTGAAGTATTTGCTTGCAGAATAGCAATGGAATTTCTTGCCTTTTTGGATCTTCTTTCCTTTGAATAAAAGCTGTCAAATTGATGTCATTTCGCTGCTGGCTTAGAACAGCATTTTCAGTTACTTTTTGAAATGCTACATGCTTTGAGTTATAAGGAAAATTTTGATTTTCCTTTTGAGCACCTAAGCATTTTTGTTTTAAAATATGAGTCATAATTTTTTTTTGGGATGGAAAGATGTTATTTTCTCGCTTGTGCTGAACTTTCTTTAAAACCACATCAAAAGTTTATCTCTCATTTTAGTGCTTCTCAAACTTTTCAGATTTGCGCCCCAAAATTCAATCATAACTTTCATCGCGCCCCCTCCATATAATAACACTATATTGAATTCAATAATACTATACTAAAGCTACAATACCACTTTACCTCTTAAGTGCCACCGGCGTATATAAATGTCTCACTCAGCCAAAGCATTAAATGCCCTGGACGTATCTTTACATCTTTCCGAAACACGATCTTCTCTGTACACTGCTATCCATAACATTATTCCGAATGTTTTGGAATGCAATAAAAGGACTTTGACAGTGCTTGCGGAGGATTTACTTATTTCAGAGAAGGTTTTACTTATTTATTCCTTTTCATCCTCCCCAATACAATCCATACGCTCGCCTACTTGAAAAACGGTGGCATTGGGAAGCAAATCACATAACTTTTTACCGGCAGTTAAGGGGTTATTGGATTGAAAGCATTGAAAGTAGATATTACGAAGCGTGGAGTCTTTGTCAATTCATCCAGCTAAATAGAGTGCCTGAAATTCGCTGTGGAAGATCTGCAGCATTAAGAAACCAGATACCATAAATTTGATTAAGTAAAATCTGATTATTAGTGTGTGGCGTAGTTGTAAATGTGTGCGTTTAAGCTATCTTAGATTCAGTTGAGGTTCTGTAATATTATTCCCGCTTGTATATATCTCACCTCTGCACTATACTATATTTTATATACCTTAATTATATAGAATTGTGTTGTGTCTGTTCGTAATAACTGATAAGAATCAATAAATAAGTTTGAATTGGAATAATGTCTTTGGAACATTTATTTCCTCCTACACATCTAGCCGGGTTTTCAAATAGACAGGAAGATATGAATGTAAGGTGGTACAGGTCGCCACACATTGACTCGCGAGGAAGAACTTCTTAATGCTCAAATGTATTTGGATGTAATCACAAATTCCGTTGTAACGAATTCGTGTACCTTTTACTAACCCTCTTGGGGATATTCTATTAATTTAAATATTGTTTAATTCAAAACTTTCTCCCGAAGAAGATGATGTGATCTATATGTAAATCATGTCGTACATTTAAGCATTAACTTTTACGTTCGGAGAGAGAGAGAGAAAGAGATTAGGAGTTAGATGATAGAGTTTGTGATAAACGTGAAATAAATTGACAGCTAGACGAGAACGACTCGTCGAATAATTAAGTAATATTTAAAGTTTATATTTGACGGTCCAGTCAGTAAGAAATTGAAATTAGAATCAAATCGACTAAAAGTCGATTATTTGAGATAAGAGTTACGATTATTATCAAACGTGAGTAATTTCACTTATAATTAAATATCAAATATCTCGCCTTCCCCGCATTGGCTCCAATACTTTATATAAGTGCATCTTCTTCCCTGAGTTTGTGAGATAAAAAGATTAATAAATTATACTTGTTTTGATTATGCCTGGTGTTCATTCTGACTCTCAAGCATTTAAGGATTTCAAGGGAAATCCTTTATAAAGCATATATATATCCTCGTATATTAAAGTATCCTGCCAATGATGGATACTTTTAGCAGGATAATGATCCAATTATACACCTGGCGTTGTCCCCGGATGGTTCAAAGGGCTTGACCAAATCTTTACCTTGGTTAGTTGGCCTGCACAATTACCAGATCTCAATCCGATTGAAAATCTGAGGGATGGGATCAAACAGAGCATCTGGATCTAGTACCATCCCATCTGAAGGCATTGAGTCCAATTCATCGGATATGGTGTCAGAATACTCATACTGCCTACCAACAACTCATAGAATCTAATACAAGAAGAAATCACACAGTATTACGGGCAAAAAGTGGTCCAAAATATTGTTCTGGAGATGTGGTGACAATAATTTGAACTTTCAGTTTATATAGTAATACATTACCATGAAATACTCAGCGAAACGATTGAGTAATGAATAGTATTTGGTGTAAATTCTTAATTTTGTAATAATGCAGCTTTTCTTTTAAAAAGGACAAAAAAATTACAATATTATGCAAAACATACTTTAAAAAATTCAGGTTATTGTGCACAACTTTTCAGCAATTCCTGTCCCCGTTTTAAATTTTCCGAGAAAACGCATTTTACGTAAAGCGTGTTTTAAAGTCGATAACTTTAGGCTGAAAATATAAAACTTGGTATTCTTGTTAACGTTTTGCGAGAGATTCGCTATACGTTATCCAAGAAAGGGTGGATTTTTCATATACACCTGGAAAGATAGGGTGAACCAAAAGTCTTGCTTTGATTTTAAATATTTTTTATGTTTAAGCTATTATAATTAAATATATTTTTGTGCTTGAAAATTATTATAAAAAAAACGAGCCTTTCAGTAGTCGCATACGATGTGTAACATCTGACATGTTATCGTGGTAAATTCGCAATAGCAACTTAAATCCTGAAAAAAGTGAATCGAGTATGATTGGAAATAATTTTCTATCGAATAATTATATCTTTAATGAAATTTTTTTATTTAATTAACACAAGGAGCAATACAATTTTTTTTTTAATCAAAAATAATCATTCTTGTTCAATTTGCGGAAGGGTAGTAATGATAACTTATGATAACTAAAATATGACACATATACTTGTGATTTCAATGTATTTAAAAACCGTTGAAAAATAGCGCAATAACAGTACCACTGTTAGTTGTCGAAACATTTCGATTGAGCTTGAGTTCATCATTCAAAAGAGCTATGAGTGGCTCGGCTTCTAACAAACTGAATTTAACTTTGAAATCACCACTCAAAATCACGGGAACCGGGTGATAGTTTTTTTTAAAGAGCAGAACCACCTTCAGTATATGGTAAAAGTAAAAAATGAAAGAAATCTTTAATTTTTTGAACCGTTTGATTCGGAGAAATATATACGACCAACGAAATCACTGTTTGTCCATTTTCAAATAAGCATTCTGCCGCATATATGTCCCCAATATCTTGACATACAGTCCCAGACATACCCAGTCCACTTGTTTGACAATAAGTAAAATCCTTATGAGGAGCCACAACATGCGAGTTGGTCTGTTTGCGATAGATCGCAATACCAGCTGCTTTGTGGCCCGGTCGTTTAAATTGTACTCAGCAATCGAAGTCAGGTATCGAAACACGTTCGTCATTATCTAACCACGTCTCTGCCAACATGAGTAACGTACAATTCTGTGAAACAACGTCAAAATCTGTTTGGTGAGCCCTCAGACTTTGACAATTGGGTGTAAGGATCGCAAGTTTATCCTTGGTAAATTTTAATAAGACTTGCTGGCATGTGTGAAGTGGATTTAGAGTCAAGCGCAAACAAAACCGACTTTTTGAATTAGAATCCTTGAAATGCTAAATTTAACGACATAATAAAGGCTGGCGGCTTGATGGCTACTAGAGTTGGACCCCCCGTGGATATGCCTTTACAAGATCCCGCTAAAGGACTTAGTTTCTTTGATCCTAAAGTGAGAAAACAAAGCAAAAATAATGATCCCATAGCCTAGACCGCAGGGGGAAGGGGGGGGGCAGAGCCCCTTCCGAATGAAGGAGAAAAAACAAAAGTACTCTACGAGGGTAGCGAAGAGACAGCAAGCACGCTGATTGGTCAAATAAAATAGTGCGCGCTTCCCCAATTTCCTGTTACACATTTCTGTCCCTTTTCACGAAATCACCCCTACAAATCTCCAGCAACCGAGAGGAAAGATGTTACACATCAAAAATTTAATGAGTTTTTTATTACACTATTTACCTCGGTAAATTTCAAGGTGTTTCCCCCTTCCCCTTGGTATTTCGGGGAATGTTTAAGCGGTGTTCCAGTTTCCGTCAAGTGTTCTTCAGCATGTCTTGCAATTTATTGGTATTCAACCTAAGGCTTTTATGAAGAATTCTTATAAAATTTGTTTGAGATAGTTGAAGTTCAAATGAAGCTTCATAAGTGGATTTATTTGAATTCCGTTTAAACGATTACAGAACGTGTTCAACAATTGCTTCACTCACACTAGACCTGCCTCTACCAATCCAGTTTCTTTAAACAGTTCATAACATCACTTTATTATTTATACACCAGGAGGCTTGCCTCCATTACAGCGTCCAAACTTAAGCCGAAAATTAATTGTGGCGATTTCGTTTCGTGAAACCAAAGCACCCACCCCTTGAGTCAACGCCATTTCAGCAAAAACATGACTTCCTTACAAATGTTTCCCGAAGTCACTTGAAGCAAAATTCATGTCATGTGCTGTACACAAAATAACTAACATTTCCAATTTGAAAAGAACTTTTATTATATTAAGCACACGTCTTGCAACGAATAATTATAATTAAGGGAAAATTTTTGGTTCACCCTGTATGTAAATTAAATCAAATGACAATTCCAAATATTCTTAAGTGAAATTATTATTTATATTTCAACCAAAAAATTAACATGGAAAAAACTGACATTTCTTTTCAAACCGCCTTTTTCTGTTGATTTAACTGTTCACTTGAGATTTCTCGAGTACATTTATAGTACGATCATGTACGGAATACTTCCACGCAATACCGAGATGCATTTCACATCCATTTATTCTAAGCATCTAACTCCTTGAAACCTGTTAACATGTCTTTTTTAAAGGAATGAAAAACATTTATTCTCCTTTTTCTGTTTGCTTCCATGGGGTACTTCTTTCGATTAGATTCATTCAGGATGAAGATATTCTCGAAAAGACGACGCCAGTACCATTTATTTTCAATGCAGAAATGTATATTTGTTTGCGATTTTTTTTTCCAGTTTTATGTTGAAAGCATTACTCACGCGAATAAAATATTTTAGAGCTAAATGGTTTTCTTTAACGCATCGAGATTTTGTTGATGTTTTGGAGAGCGAAAGAGTATTTAAAATTTATTTTGCTTTTTTTTAGAATTCGGAATCTTAAAAGAATATAAGTTTGTTGAACGCGGAGAAAAAGCAAAACTATGTAAGTTAAGTAAAGTTGGAGCATTTTTACTTTACCGGTTTTAGTTGCATAACAAAGCATTTTTGATAGCTATCAGCTACACCAATGGTCTTCAAACTTTTTGGAATCACGGAACACTTAGAACAACAGAATAAGGTGTTTTCAGGGAATCCCGTTTCACGAACTTAGAATACGAGGGTCGCTCATAAATTTTTGGGGTACACCTAGGTTTTTTAAGTTATACTTACAAAATTTTAGGTGTGTTCAAAGTAGTCTCCTCCAGCATCAATGCACTTTTGTAGACGGATTTTTCACAGATTAAATGCCTCAAAGCATTCATTTCTTGAAATTGATGAACAAAATGGATTTATAGCCACATCAATCTCTTCTGAATGAAAACACCGTCCTCGTAAGTTCTTTTTTAGATTAAAAAATAACCAAAAGTCACTCATAGCTAGATCCGGAGAGTTAGGTGGATGTTCTATCACTTTAATTTGTTTTTGTTTAGGAAACTCAACTGTTGATTTGGAAGTATGGGAAGATGCATTGTTATGGTGAAGCATTAGTCCCTTAACACTTAACTTCTTGGAGAATTTCTAGAAGACATTTCGAGGTATTCCAGTTTGTTGTAACTGTTTTCTGTCCTTCCAACTTGATGGCTTTGACTAATCCCGTACCTCTGAAAAAAACGGTATCCACATTACTTTTTAGCGCGTTTTTCACGTAGTGGAACAAAAGCGCTATTAGAACACAAATTTCGTCTTCGTTCCATATTTTGCGATACCTTTTCTCAGCCAATAAGCAACCAATTGACCTCGGGTTTTCGGCATTGGGTCGCATTTGTGCCCTAGATGAGCCGAATCATATTTAAATTTTCCCATAGTTTTCCCGAATTTTCCTATAAATTTTCTTGAATTTTGCTAGTTTATAACAAAATTTTCTCAAATTTTACCTAGTTTTCAACAAAATCGTACCAAATTTTCCATAAAATATTTCAAATTTTCCCAAGTTTTCATGGAATTTCTGAATATCTCGGGATTTTACCAAATTTATCCGAAATTTTATTGAGTTTACACAAAATTTTCCGATTTTCCTCGAATTTTCCCGATTTTCGAGTTTTCCACGAAAATGTCCCAGAATTTTTTCTTTTCAGCTCAATAGTAGTACGTTTAGAGGAGTGGTACAGTACTACTTTCTGTTAGTAAAAAGTTCATTAGTTGCATTATTGTAAAATACAACATGTGAAAAACGCGCTAAAATTACTTGGCCATGCCAATGATTGATATATTGTGTTTTCACTATTGTCGTCGTAGGATCATCTTCAAAGACCCATATTTTACTTTCTTGACGTGTTGGAACGTCAGAAAACGGTATCTACGTTTCACCGCCCATTATAATTTTAAAAATGATGTGATAGTCACTATCATTTAGCAATTTATGGGTTTCTTTACTGGTTCTAACATGTTTCTCTTTTTGGTGCTCAGTTAGATTGTGAAGAACCCAACGGCAAAATACTTTTTTAACCTGTAATTCTTCATGAATAATTTTGTGTACGGCTGCGGATCTAATGTTAAGTTTCTCCTGTATCATTTAGTAGGTCCAGTGATTATCTTCCATTAACGTTTTTCGTATGGCAGAGACATCCGGTATTACTGCCGACAACGGCCTTCCTGTGTCTTCTTCATCCTGAAGAGAATTGAATTGTGCACTCTCTGTAAAATTATTTTAACTATCTGAATACAAAAGCATGACATAGAGATTTATCACCAAGTGCCAATGGCAGCCGTTGAACGCATTCGTCTTGATTTAATCCCGCTTTTAAATTATAAAAAAAACATAGCACGGTGAAGTTTTTGCTTCAACTCCGTTTTCTCTTTTGTCTAAAATTTATTCTACGCTAAACAACTTGAAGTAAGTCAGTAAAAAATCATCGGCTGTGTTAAAATACTTTGTATTTTTAAATTAAGGTGTCCGACTACCCTAAAACTGTGAATTCTGCCAAAAATTGACAAATTTTTTATGATTTTATTTTCTGGGCCATCTTATTAGATTTATAAAAATACCAAGTTTATCATTTTCCGTTTACTAGAACAAAAACTACAAGAGTTTTAGTAAAAACAGATGCCATTACTTTAAGCAAGATGTCATACTTTAAAACGCGTTTTACTCGAAATGTGATTTTTTGAAAATAATCAAACGGGGTCAGCGATTGCTGAAAAAGTTTTGAAATTAACTAAATTTTTTTCTGTAAGTTCTGTATAATAGTAGAAGTGTTTTAACCTTCAGATGTATCAATTACTGTTTTATTACAAAATTTACAGTCCCTTATGTGAATATAATCACTGTTTTTTTAAGCAATTTCATATAATAACTGAGATAAAGTGCTCTAGTTTTTGTAAAAAAGGAAATATCTCTTATCCTGAAGGTCATTTAGACAATGAATAACATAGCAACACATGATATTGAAAAAATTGAAAATTTGTTCATGTACCTTTGGTGCAGAATGGGCCGCGTTTATGCTATTTTTTGTCAATATTCACCTATTTTTTTCCCATTTTTGTAATAATAGTTTCTTTTTCTCTTCTTAATTTTAGCACATTTTTCTTAAAATGCACTAAAAAAATCTAAAAATAACAAAAAAATCCCCATATTTCCTTTTTTAAAAAAAAGTTGTCGCAACCAGTCGGATACCTTAAACCGTCAATTTTTTTTGTCTCAAAAATTTCAGTGTTATCCTCGTATATCTTAAATGAAAGTTTAACAGATCAAAATGTTATAGGTACTTTTATGTAAAGACAGTTAAAATTATTGTATTTGTTATTAAAAAAATTGTACCATTTTTAATGTCTTTTATATTTAATAATATTAATTTTTCGTTGATTTTTTACCTACCCATGAATTATAATTATTAACTGGGTTATGTGTTTGCATATTTTTATAGAATGTCGAGGTCTAGGTATAGTGAAATTATTTGCAGTCGCATTTCATATTCTGCGTTTAACTTGATTTTATGTTTTGTTTTTATAGCCCTCACGTTGAGAAATATTTTTTAATTAAATACATTTTTCTGAATGACATTAAAATTTTTAAAGCTGAGTGAAAAATGTGCGTATTTTGCTTGAATTTTTTCTAAAAATGAAACACGATTAACGTTTTATTAGAAAATCTGACATTTCTCGAGCGAAAAAAACGAACGGAATTTCACGCGCAGGGTATCTCACACCCAAGGGTGTTTACATTCTATTTTTACTGTAAAATTTGCATACAAAAGTGAAAAAGGAAGAAAAGAAGGAAATAAAACATATTTATTACACTTTTCACACGTAAATTTAGTTTTTCTGTTCTTTTATTAGGGCATTCAGTTCATTGTTTATACACTCCTTTAGCTTCGTAGCGAGTTGGTGCGATGTTTTCACTGGATCTTAATTTTTTATCTTAAATTCGTAGAAGCATTGTTTTTTGATTTCTACATTTTTTTACATTCTTCTATGAATTCAAATCCAAAACACTTCAGAAATCAACGTCTGGTTCGATGTTTATTAGGGGGTTTCTGAGAACTCAACAAAATAATGTGCGCATTTATTGTCTCAACGTTCATAACACAAAAAATAGTGTGATAGGCTAGCTATTACATTTTCTAGCCATGGAATATGATGTGGTCATTTTATCAAGGACGATAATTGCTCCCTCAGTTAAATTATTTTAATAGATTTCAGTAGATGAATCATACTTGCTCTTACCTCTTCATCATTCGATTCTTCCTCATCATCCTTGCGAAGAGACATTCTTCATCCGAAAAAACTGTTGTAGTATATGTATTAAGTACTGTATCTATTAAATTACTTAAATATCACATTTCTTCATCATGACTACAATAATGCGCCTTTACATAAGAAAGATTTTAAAGCGTGCTCATGTATTTAGAAATGTAACGGTGATTCACGCGCAGGGTATGACATACCGTAGATGCGGTATCCAAAAATATACATTTAGAATTCACCTACAAGCTAAGGCTCCTCGAAGGATATGACCTTAAAAGTCAGCTATGCGAGAAACTATTCATTTTCCAAAAAAGATTTAGAGTGAGTCTTGAAACAAGTTAGGTGGTGGGTATGGACATACCCTGTGCGAGAAGTGCCGGGTTAGAAAACTATTTTTCAAAACGTACTAATGAGTTTAAAATTATGTGGCACCTGAGATAGTAATCACAATCTAGGATGTAGTACACAAAAAGAAAAAAACACGATTTAAATTTATTATATTATAATAAAAGTTAAAAACTATTACAAAATAAAATTATGTATAAAATAACATTTTTAGTTTTAATGACTGGGAGAAGCTTTAGATATTTTTGGTAAAAAAAACTTCATATAGAACAAGAATCCATTTTGCATACACTTTTATAATTTTTTTGTGTGTGTTTTTTTTTTGTGATTTGTTGAATTCCTGGATATGGGTCTGGTAGATGATTTGGAACTAAATGGCCTTTTCCAGATAACTATTGCTATATAGCATTAGTTTCCTTATTAGCACCAAGGAAGTTCTGGAACACTACATGAAAGCTATTCTTAATATTTATTCAAGTAAAGGAACTGAAAACTCATCAAAATATCTGTTTCCTTATGGGTAATATAATGACAAAAAAATAAAAATATATATCATAAAAGCATCTTTATCTTAGAAACCGTTAACAAATAAGGCCCTTTGCTTTGATAAAGTCAGAAAATGTAAGGTTAGAAAAGATCATTTTGCAATATCATTGCGTACCAAAGCTTTTTATCATCTTTTTGCTGCACTCGAAACACTTTATGCTGACACAGATGGGTCCTTAAAATGGCTCTCATGACTGAATTCCATTTTACATAAAACGTCGAACATTGATCACGTACTACAACGCAGCCTATATTTTCTTTCCTGTAACGATCTGTTTTGAAGAACCCTTTTAACACATTTGGTGGATAATGTAAGATATTTATCTTTTGTAGTGTACGCTTATGTCTCAGGTTTAAAGTGAGTACTTACACCTAAAAACCTTGCATATTTTTAGTTTCAAAAAGAAAAATTCTCTCTACAAAAGTTGGATCTATCCACAAAATTATCCACTCTTAATGTGATTCGCATTTGATTGGCGAAATAAAACATACATAAGTTTCAAATACATACGAAGGAATGGTCTACTATTATAAAATATCAGGTAAGGCAGCGCTTTTCAATCAGTGTTGTGCACCTCCTAGGGGCGTGATAACTCTAGGAGAGGGGTGCAAGCATATTAAAAAGTGGAAAACAAAAGATTATTTTTAAAAAATTATTAATTTATTGAAGGTAAACACAAAATACATTCTGACACAATAAAAGAAAAACATCTACACTGATATAATACACTTATAAATGTATCAGTACTGCAAAATGTATTTAATAATTAATTTAACAATACTAAGTTAGGAACAAGTTTAATAATTTCCACTGAGCCCATGGGCTAGTCATATATAAATTTATATACAAAAACTAACACTTATTTTGATGATTTGTACGGTTTATAATTAATCCCTTAAATGCCCATTAAAAGGTACGCGATTCGCTCCCCAATGTCTCCGTTTTGGACGTATGCACGCGTGTGGTGTATAGGGGGGAGAGAGAAAGGGAATAAATAAACAAATCCTCCGAGATAAGTAAATCCTTCGCAAACACTGCCAAGGTCCTTTTATTGCATCCCAAAGCCTTCGGAATAATTTTATGAATATTAGTGAACAGAAAATATCGTACTTCGGAAAGAGATATAAATACGTCTGTGGCAATTTACGCACTAGCTGAGCGAGACGTTTAACAACTCAAGAGGTTAAAGTCGAATTGGAAGTTGAGCGTCAAAGTATCGTATTATCGAATTCAATACATTGTTATTTTGTGGAAAGGGGGGGGGGATGCAAATTATGATTGAATATTGGGTCGAAAGTTTTAGAAGCACTGAGGTAAAGGATTAAATGACGAAACTGCAAATATTTGAAAAGTTATCCAGATTACAATATTAGAAGTATCTATAAGTGTGCGAGTTTTCCTTAAAGAAGAAAAGTTCATATTCTACTTTACGATCTATCTCAAGGGACGAGAAACATAACTGTGAAACGAAATGTTCTTATAATGCTCTGTTTTCTGAATGAATAAGAATCTATTTTCTAATCTTTTCTGCTGATATAATATTAATAAAGTTAAATCTGTGTAATGGTTACTGTTCGACCGGCTGAACAAAATTCATGAGCGGTCAGTATTCATTTGTACATATTTTATTTTGAAAACTCTTTTTCCATGCACTACACAGTGTAGTTAGTCCTTTTTAAGTATTAGCCTGATATATCGCCCTCCTAAGATTTTGAGCACCCCTCCCTGACTCCCAACATGGCAGAGGGTCTTAAAAGTTCCCCAAGACAACCTCTGCTGCTTACACAAATTTTTTTAACAATTATTTTCTCCTTAAAGAAAACAGTAAAAACCTAATTATATATATACTGCAATATACTATTTTAAAATAAATAATGTATTCAAATTTATTAAAAAGTTTAATGAAAAGGATTGTGTGTGTCCTGCCTTTCTTTTACAACTTTCTTTAACATTTTTCAATTTTTCCTCGAGGCTTTTCAGAGTCTGTAAAAAAAGGGAAATCTAAACACTAAGCAAAAGACCTTCGGGGTCCCCCTAGAAAGGTTCTGCGGCCCCGGGGGTCTGCAGATCACAGTTAAAGAACCTCTGCCTTATAAGATAAATTCATATTAACAATATAATACTTTAGGTAGTAATGATCTATATCAGAGGTAGTCAAATTTTTAGCTGTGGCATGCCAAGCCAATCTACCAATATGATTCAGCGTGCCACACGGGACATTTTTGAAACAATTCGATTCCTGTAATAATGCTTGCAGAAGTAAAGAAAAAAGGTTAATAATATTGATATTTACAGTGTTATATTGTACCTTAATTTTGCATCATTTAAAAATATTTCTTAGTTATATTTTATGCTTTTTTTTATCTATTTCTTAAAAAAAATTATAATCGTACATAAACTATGCATTTCTAAGCATATTTATTAAAATAAGAAATAGAGACTTATGTAAATAAGAACTTAAATTATAAGTATTTGCCTTCGTTACAGTTAAATAAAAATATAAATAAAAATTTTAATGCGAACCTAGTGCTTACACCGCTCTACTTTTATGCCACAAAATCAGGGGTATAATGTGCGACTTTAAATCTGACACGATTCTGAACATTCAATTGTTAGTTAATATCTTTGCAGATTGGAAATATTTTTCAAGAGGAAAAACTTTTTAGCTCGCGATATGTAGAACCAAAAGCTGAAAGCAGAATACATGCATTTTTCTCAATTACATTACCAGGAATGACATTCAATAATTTACAAAATAGCTGTAAATTATCTTTAGAGTTATCTTTCAGATGTTTTCGTAATTCCGTAAATGTCCATAGTTCTGAAGATGTTTGTCAAATAAAGTCCATTACAAATTTATCAACTTCCATCCACTCAAAAATTGACAAATTTTTAGAGCAGTTCAGAGTGCCACTGAGAAATGTGGCACGTGCCATAGGTTGCCGAACTCTGATCTATATTAAGAGGAATAGACATGGTATTATATGTAAGTTTTATAACAAACTAACAGAAATATATGCCTTTTCCAAGCTAACGAATAACGAAATTCAGTGCAATAATAAAAATCGGGAAGGAGTTGAAGTTTAAATAAGCTAAAGTTTTGTTTCCCATAATTAAGAGAACGTGTTTCTTATTCAAAGTAAAAAGATAAATCGTTTTTACTTATCTTTAAATGAAAATAACTGTGGTGAATTTTCTCTATGAGACACAAAAGTACGTATACAAAGTTAATTTATTGATAAAAAGTTTCAAATGTTATGAAAATCGCATTCCTGACATTCCTGTGTCAAAATAAAATGGATGTTAATCTAAAAATCTTTATTTTTTAAAAAAAATTTACTATTATAAAATAATTCTTTTTAAATTTATGAAAAACTTATCTTTTGTTACCTCAAAAGAAACTTTTCAAAGAGTCTCAGATAACTGCAACTGTCAAAAATAAGAACGTTTAATTTCATTTCATAATATTCAATTTTACCTTTTTGATAGAAATGTAATTAAAACTTTGAAGATTGCTTTTAGAAGATTTCAAGAAGAATTTTTTTTCACAAACTGAAATAACATAGAAAGAAAATCTTTTCTTCTGCTTTTGCTGATATTTTGACGTAGAAACAAATTAAATTAGATTCATTCCTAGATTCTGTAATCTTTACTCTTGACATATTTGTAAAATTGTCGTAATAATACTTCAAATCCATTCTTCGCAAAATGGTACGTTGAATATTTCGAGGGGAATGATTAAAAAGAAAGGAATAAAATATCAAAGCGAGATACTCATTTATCTTCAGAATGACGATAAATTTAATGAAATACTAAACGGGGGGTAGCCCCTGTTCAATCAACAGCGTACCCTTCCCCATTGTACAAACTATACAAATGTTCATATTTATTGTTCAAATGGTACAATTGTAAAAATAGTGTAAATAATTTATTTCTGAATGTTTAATACGTTAATATTACTTTCTGTTGAATTTATTTTATAACAAAAATTGTATTATTCCACGAAACGCCCTCACTTGTACCATAATGGGGCTTCAATGGAAACTTTGGCGAAATATTGGCAACACAGCCAAGTTGGCATCATTTTTGGTGACTTGGAGATCAAGTTGGAGACCATTTTTCGGGATTTGGAAACTACATGAATCCATCTGGAAATTCCTGTTGAAATCTATGACGAAAGAGAATTTTTCGAGAAAGTGCTGGGAGATTGGGGGATACCCCAAGCTCTTTTTTCTTTGGCACTTCTCCAATTAAATTCTTAAATTCAACTTTTTATGCCCAATTTTTACTAATTATATCTCATATCTAAATAAGCTTCTTGAAGCATCACGAAAAAAATATTTATATATAGAGAGAATATACTAAGATATAAAGATGTTTTTATATTTTTTTATATTTCAAATATTTCTGGACGAGGGAGTTCTTTGAAATGTGTACATTTTTAAAACTATTCCTTAAATAATAGCGCTACCACAATCTAAGCATTTCTTTAAGGAAAATTAACAATTGGAGGCTTTAAAAATATTACAAATCCTTACGCGCTCATATTTTTTTTTGTATATTATAATTTGTTTTTAATAGGCCTGTCTTGTAAAATATGAACTGAATTTTAATTTACATGATGAAAAATAAAATTTGGGGAGTTTTAAAAAAGATATAAAATTTAGCCTTTCTTATTTATTTGTGTGTTTTATTACGCTTCAGTATTTATTAGGGTTTGTTATTGTTTTAGATATAGGACGTAATACTATAAATACAAGGGAATTCCTTATTTTCTGCATTGTATTCTTTTTAATCATCCCATAAGAAGTAGTGTTTATTTTTCTTATAGAAATTATTTCCGTTTTGGAATTACATTTAAGAATTAAGATAACATCTTTTTTGTTTTTGAAATTAGTTGGCAATGATAAATGTAAGTAAGAAATACTTCATCGATTTTATCATAGTAATTCTACTTCCTTTTTCTTTTTTGTTTTTGAGTATCTCTTAAGGTGACTACGTTCGGTATCGTGATTTTTGAAAAAAACGCGCAAGATCTTTTTTTTAATATTTAGTGTCACATAGATTATACTATACATTCAAAAATGTTTTAAAAATATTATTACAAGAAAAAATTATGTAAATGATTTTTGTTGACAAAAAAAAAAATGAACAAAATATACCTTCAGAACATTATCCTTTTAGGGAAAAATTGCTTCTTTAATTTTTTGCCTACCGTAAAATCCGGCGTTTTACGCGCACCGCCGTATAACAAGCACCCATACTTTCAAGGGGAAATTTTAAGTTTTAGGTTTGTTCGCCGTATAATGCGCACCTCCATTTTTATGAAGAAATCTGAAATGTAAGTACGCAATGTTCTTATGTTTTGTAGCCATTTTTTCGAGGTATTACTCCAAGTTTTTGAAAAAAATAGTACATTTCTAGAACTATACAACCCTTTAAGTTCATAAGGAATGTCATTTCTTTTAAATAAACAGTATTTCGATCCATGTAGAAGTCTAATTTTTTTCAATCTCATCTTTATTTTTAAAGCTCTCATTTTATACCCGGCGTATAACGCGTATCCATAAATTTCGATCTTATTTTTAATATTCACGCCGGATTTTACTGTGTATATCAATGCATTATTAGAAAAAAAAGATTTACAACAATACAGCGAAAACAGCTTTACAAACTTCGTTGATTATCGTAACATAAAAACTACTATTAAATATTTTACTACAAATTATTTGTACATTATCTGGAATGTATACAAACCCAAACCATCAATCACATCGTTCAAAAATTTGCAGAGAGCTTTGTTAAAGTTTCAAAGGAACCGTTAACATATTTTTGCCGACAAAAGTTTTCAAATTTATTGTTAGTGATTTCCCCCCTAAAACTTTTGCTAAAGGAAGAGTTTTTGTTGGTATTTGCGGAGCGCCGAATATCGCGACATGCAACCAATAAAGGAAAACCGTTCCTACCCATGTTCCCCGGGGGGGGGCTCACTTTCTTTAGGTGAGTACGGGTGTCACAATCCCGAGGTGCCCTATAGTGATCTTTTCCTTTTCCCACGGGGTTCACTGTCTTTGGCAAACACGGGCTTCACGAACCCGGGGTACCCTAGTGATCCTTCTCTATTTTCGACCCTCTTTCTTGTCATTCAATTCATTCTTTCTTTCTCTTCCCGTCTAGACCACAGATATTAAAACAAATGTTTGGCGCAGTATAGCCGAAATCGGCTCTTGCGCCAATAAACCCCAAAATCACTCACTCCTACCCATGTTCAGAAAAGGAGTTCTACTTATGACGACTCATCTTTCGAGTTGGTAATGTTTAAGGACGGGATTTTGGAAATCAACTCCCAAGGGAAGTTGTGAGGCTGTAAAAGATAAAAATTTCTGATTTTGAACTATTATAATTACAGACTTGAAATTTGGCATGCGTGCTTCTTTTGTTGAGTAGAGATCCACTATGAAAGTCTTTTACGCGCGAAATCGACTTTCAAGGGGTGGAGTTACATAGACGTAAGAGAAAAATATATCCCATGTTATATAGAAAATCAAATTCTGTTCTTTTTAAATAAAGCGAAGAGATCTATAAAAAGGATTTTGCTTATAATGGAAATATTAATGGGTGTGAAACGGGTAGTTAAGTGTAAAATAATACAGTCGAACCTCCATTTTGCGAAACTCTCTATTTTATGAATTTTTTCCTGGAACCAAACACATAAAGTATATTGAAAATGAAACTCTTTTTAACGTTTTTTTCACATAACGAACGTTTTTCAGGATAAGTGATTTTATTAAATATAAGTCTATTTGAATTTGTTTCACAAAAGCAGCAAATTTTTGTTTACAATTGCTTGTAACTAATACGTAATTTGATTGAAAAGGATATAAAAAATAAAGCTTAAACTTAAGAATGGCTTTTGGAATAACAACATTGTTTGTGTAAATTAAATTCAAATAAAATTTAAATTGCACAAATTCGAAAGTAACTCACAAAATGGTTTTAAATTTTAAATTTTTATTGTTAATTCAATCTCTATCTATCTGTCTGTCTGTTTTTATTCATCCACTCAAGTTCAAATATATCTTTTAAAACTTGTAGTGAATGAAGCGATGTTAATACAGTTTTTTCAAATATTAATGGATTAAATATTTTTAATTAATGAATAAATAGTAAGAAACAAAAATAATAGTCTAATACATTATAAAAAGGAAAATCGCTCGTTGTGTCCCTGTAACGCAATGGGTTGCGCGTTGGACTTCTAATCCAAAGGTAGTGGGTTCGAACCCCCTTGGGATGACCTGATTTCTGAGAATGTGATTTCTTTTTATAATACTATTTTATTGGAATAATTAAATTTAATTAAGGAATAAATAGTAACAATCAAAAATAATTGTCCAACACCCTATATAGAAAGGAAAATGGAAAGTAGCAAGGAAAATCGCTTTCTGTTTTGTCACTCAATATTGTTATTCGGTCATATGTATATATATTTATATTAATTTTAGTTATTTAATAAAAAGTAATTAAAATAAAATTTTTCCCTACTGACCTAAGTAGGAATTGCCTTCACTTTTTTTTATATTATTTGTTATTACTCATATGAGAATTATTTTTACATTAGTTAATGTTCGACGTATAAATGCTTGAACACTTTCTCATTGCTTTCACCGTAAGATTTTAAAGATTTTTGAAAAAATATAATTAATACACTAATAATTATTTCAAAATAAATATTAGATGAAGTAAGCAACTTATACTCAAACTACACAATAGCTAGGAATATTTTTAAAAGAAATATGAGTGTGATGTTTTAAAAATCATTGAAAAGATATATTTTGCAACTAACATAAATATCTCCTCTTGAGACCTGGTATCAATTAAAGGGGAAGCTTTAATTTTAACTTTTAGTGTTACAAAAACTATATTAACAGGTAAGAGCAGACAGGGCATTAAAAATTACTTTCCAGCTTTTGAAACCTGTAAATAACAGTTTGCTTACTTGTAGTAAAATGAAGATCAGTCGGGGGAATTTCACGTTCTCGTGGTAAAGTTCTCTTTTTATACACTGGTTTGTCAGTTATTTTTTGTAATTATAATATTGTGTACTATAGTTAATAATAAATAAAGCAAAACTGTTATTAGTTGATTAGGCTTTGTTTTTAAAGAATCCATTGAAATGAGTATTTTGTCTCAATTAACAATTAGTATTATTATGGTTAATTTGTTTACTTTCTAGATATTCTCTTAGAATGTATAGATTTTTTTACCAACGGTTTTGTTTGCAAATTAAAACCTTTTTAAAACATACAAATTATAAACAAGTATAATAGAAACAAACATATTTGTAATCAAAATGATTTACAGCATTTAATACGTTTCGTGCTCCCGTGAGCAATTAAATTTTTTGTAGAATAAGAAGGGACAAATATTTTTTTACTCCGATGAGTTTTAAAAAAAATGTTGCTGATAGATTTTCAAAAGAGGGGAAAAAAGGAAATAATAAGCTATAGAAAGTTCACCAATGATTCCTGTTTTTGCAAAACGTGTGCTACAAAATTCCAAGATGTAATACCTGTTGGTTCCTGCTTGACTCTGAAACCCCTTGTCTACCTGTAAACCCGGCTAGGTGTGTGGGAGAAACTGAATGATTCACAGACATGATTTCAATCTAATTAATTTATTGTTACCAAAATATCAATCAGACACAATAACAATCTAATTATATAAGCGATAAAATAGTAGAGCGGGGAGGGGAGATTCTATAACACGGGGATTCTACTATGGACCCTCAACTGAATCTGAGATAGCTTAAATACGCTCAATACAAACTACGTCGCACACTAATAAGCTAACTTCTAATTAAACAAGCTCACGATACCTGTACTTTTTATGCAGTGGATCCTAAACTTGAATCTTGCAGGTGATCTTCATCGGGATTGATCAATGTCGTTGGATCCACTGGTGTAATCCGTGTTCCTGGACAGCTCCAAGACCTCTTAATAATTCCACTATCTTTCAATCTTCAACTAACAAACTAACTCACTGACTCTTTGCTAACTCCTACTTGCCAAACTCCAACGTGCCAACTGACAAACTCAGGGAAACAGAATTTATATAATATGCTTCATTTACATAATCACGCACATAATCCCCCAGAAGAGTCCCCAAGGTGTTAAAATAGTCGTGGATAGAACCATCACAATCTTGCGTAGTATGATTCAAAAGTTCGGGGACGTGTAGAAAACCTCACCCTGAATGGTTCATTGCACCGCAGCACATTCACCTTTACAGTAGTCTCCTTGGGTGACGATACACTTCTGCTAGCGTTCTTATAACTTCTGAAAGCACAGCTGGAAGCCATTTTTCTCATCCTCCCGTAAGGTCTCCTGCGATGCTTCTTCCACTTCATATGATGACACAGGCACAAAACGACGTCCCTGTAAATGTTTTTTCATTGATGAGAACAGGCAAATGTCACTCGGGGCTATGTCTGGTGAATAGGGCGGATGTGGAAGCACGTTAGGTCGAATTTTGGCGAGGAACTCTTTTACCTATTGGGATCTATGTTCTGGTGTGTTATCATGCAGAATATAACAGTCGTCACTGCCAGAACTGAGGCCACTTACGACGAATGAATCACCCCAAATGACGTCTTCGAGAAGTGTGTAGCCTCAGGGATTTGTTCAAGACACAAACACTTAGACACAACGATTTTAGTATAACTGACAAATTTCCGCTGCGAACCCAACAACACTACATTCAAGGTCAAATAAAAGTACAATATTACTTCCGAAAGTTTGTTTTACGAATGATATCTACTTAGTGAACTTTCTTTTGCTGAAAGACTGCTATTTATAACAATAAGTTGTCTTGGTGTTGAAAAGACACCAACGGACGTTCTGGGTATATTTAGTTGTAAAAATCTCTTCTAATTAACTTAGAACCACAAAACCTTTTTCTGTGTAATCACCACGGAAAATGATTTAAAAGTCACGAAAAATTTTCATATTCCCTACAAAAATGCGCAAACGAGAACAAACTAAACAGGCTTTGGAGTTCAATCGACACCGACGGATGCTCTATAGTGTTAATAGATAAATTCCTATTTTGAAGTATTACTTTAAAGTACTGAAATTCGGTAGCCATGATTCTTTTTTTAAATAGAGATCCATCTTTGCGAGAAAACGACTTTGGAGGGGGTTTTATAGGGGTGTAAAAGACAAACATATTTTCACTTTAGAAATTTATGTCCTGTCCATTTTAAATCAAGAGGCGGGGGTTATAAGAATTTTTAATACAACCAAAGGCTTAATGCAAGGACTTAGATATAAAAAACAGTATATAATTATACATCTTCAATTACCCATCTAAATGTACTAGTAACCTGATTTTAACACATCTGGGAAAATTTTATTTCACGTATTTACTTAACTCAATTCTCTATAAAGAAATACACGTAAGGATTTATAACTCATCATTTACTAATTGTGTTATAATTTCCTATGTACATATATCCTTTCTTGATAACATCCATTAATTTATTTTATACATATAATTATCTTGTGCTGCTTAAAAAAACTAGAACAAAATATATCGGACGTAAGTTGAAATTGGAATGTTTTGTGTAAATAATCGTACGAAAGATTAATCGAATAATTCAGTTACTAATTTCACTTACAGAATACTAATTTAATTCCCCTTCCTTCACATTCTCTGATTTCCATTTTTCCTCACCTTTTCTAAAAGGTATGGTAAAAAAAGATGACCAAAACACGGACTGTAATCAATAATTTCGTTATATCTAGAATTCAGCCGAGAAATTTGTCCCCTCCCCCTTTCTGTTTTTTGCCCTCCGTTTTAAGCAGAAAACCTCTCGTTTGACATATGTTAATTTTCCTGGGAGCTTAATACGAAAAATGAATTTGTATGTTTAATTTCAAGAATTGTTTCGACGTTAATGAACTAAGTAGAGAAAAATAAAGACAATATTCCGAATTTAATTAACAGTTAATTGGAATAGTTATTTGCATTAGACTGTTAAAAAAAACATAGATATCTGTATTCATTTTGCGTGATTGTTAATCATATTATGTGCCAAGATATTTGATATCTCGTGTCAAAATGAGATTATTTGGCAACTGCACGATATTCATAATTATAAATGTGTCTTGCAGATTTCTCATTCCTTTCATTAAAAACATTTAGTTCTTCTATTGCAAGTAAAATAAATATCTAAAAGTTCTTTTTGAAATTTTTTTTCCTTTTTTGGGGGGAGCAAGAATAAGAAACAGATATTTGAGTAGAAAATTTAATAAGTTAATTTTTTAATGGGCAATTGTATTTAAACACTAAGTCATTTAGCTTGCAGTTTTGGGTGATTTGAGAAATCTCTAGTTCCCATTTCTTTAGAATAAAACTCTAATCTGACACTTATAATTTAGAACTAAAAATACTTATAATTAGTTAAAACTTAAAAATGAATCACTCTAATTCTTTCCCTTTTTCTTTATTAATTAGAAAATGACTTTTTCTTTTTTCTGTGGGCTTAGTTTCTTGGGAAGACACTAGTGCCATTCCCCCAAAACGTCCTAGTAATGTTTCCCCATTTTTATACTTTTTATCAGCCAATACATTTTCCTTCTTTTACCTGGCATCTAGTACCACATATGCACTTTTAACAATCCCTTTCTTGTTGACCGTGGTAGCCTAACTGTCGCAGTTACGAATTCAAGACCGGTGTGTCATAAATTCAAGCCACAGTGCTACCGAAAACCATCGTATAGATTCTATACTATACAAGATCCTCTATACTATGGAGCATCTTGTTAGGATGCCATGTAGACAATTGAGAACATAACTATTTATCATATTCACAGTTTATTATTATTTTTTAAAACAAACAACTCTATGTACAATTATACATGACATAGAATGTTTGTAGAAAAAATATAGATATTTGCTTAACCCTGTCTCGACGTTTTAGTCCTTCACACTCAAAGGAAAAACTATTTCTATCATCCAGAGTAGTGTTCTCTTTTTTTAATCTAAAAGCGCTATAAGTCAAGCTTTTACAGTCTGAAGTGCTTTAAATCTGTAGTGACTTAAAGTCCTCACGTTGGTGTGACGAGAAAGTTCGGAGAACACTGCCAACTCAGGTGTCGTGGTAAAGGTAACGGACTCATGGCCAGCATGTCATGAGTTTGAGCCTTGTTCCACTGAAGAACCGCTATGTAGGGGAGCGATGTACGTAAAATCTGAGGAGAGCTCAAACGTCCTCTTTGGTGTGGTGTAGTATTTAGGAGAGGGGGTGACAGCTCAAGTGTCATCTCGTTATTTGATCGTGGTACAAAATTACGAGGTCCTCGTATTGCTTTTTGTGCGAAGTTTATAAACACTCACTCATTCATCATTTGCATTATGTTCTTGTCTCCTATGATGGGATTATTAAACTTTCATAGTGTATTGCATTTCATTGGATAAAAATTTCATGAAGCAGACTAAGTCATTGAAAATAGAACTTGACAACTAAGTTTTCATCTGATGGTAAAAGAACACAGAAGGTGGTTCACAATAGAAGTCTTAACAAAGAAACTCTACTGCAATTTTTGCAAGTAGAAGAATTTTGGGCATAGGTTTGCTGAAAATGCCTGATTACACTCTGTATTTCAACAATCGTACACGTGATGTACTCAGTTATAAGTATATTATAAAGAATTGCCAAACAAGCGGAAATATTTTTTTTAATTCCTAATATTAATAGTTGTAATTGAACCTTCAGGCCCAGTGACCAAGTGGTAGTGTATTGCGTTTCCACACCACAGATCCGGGGTTCAAATCTCGGGCTGGGCAAAGTCGACTCAGCCTTTTATCCCTTCAATGGATCGATAAATGAGTACCAAACTTATTTGGAGACAAAACACTGGGGGTTTCGCTTCAGACTGACCACCTGATTGGGACATCTACTCATTCACCTCAGCACGTATACTGACAGGCACAGAAAGCATGTTGCGCCACTGAGTTTAGTTTAATTGATTTCTTCAAAAGCAGAGGGGCCTTGAAAATCTCATAAAGTAGATATTCATTACTTTCTGAAAATTAATTCTTTTGTCAAAGTACGTGTCATAGAAACATTAGGAAATAAACAAAACCAAAGAAGTTTTCCTCCCACATTTTATCTTTGAAGCTTTGATGGCGATCACAAATAGTTTCATTTAACTTTATTCGAAATATTTAGAAATTTTTTTTAATGTTAAATTGTGTTAGTACCAGAGAAATAACTGATGTGATGAAACAATTTTATCCTTAAAAAAAATGTTTTTTTTTTTTAGTTATAGAATGAAAAATAAAAAATAAAATCATTCTCTATAAAAGAAAAATAGTAAATACAACCATTTTATTGAAATAAATATATTAAAAATTAAAATGGTGATCGACAAAGAATAATTTAAGGTTATACTATGAAATTATTATTCATAAAGTTTAAAAAAATAAATTTGAATTATTCTTAACTGATAAAAAATACGCATTGTTAAATAAAATATTTCAAATAAAATTAACAATCTCTGATTTATTCGCGCATGCGTACTGATGTAGCATTTACTGTACGCGTATAATTAACTTTTCATTTTCACGTTTTGCTAACCATTACAATTTTTTTGTCCATAATTTTTCATTTCTTATCTTTATTTTTTTTTTGAAACACAGTTTTCTTTAATCTACAAGAGGCATTAGGTTTTTGAGTGATGTTAATAGGTAAGTTATTTTTAGAGTGGATTCTCAATTTAAAATAGCGAGAGAACACTTTTAAAAGAAATTAAGTTTGTGAAAGTTTAATATTTTTTTGTTGCTGTTAAGTTCACAAATATTTAGTGGGACTAAAAAAACTAATTATGAGGCTGTGTGTGTGTGCTTCCCTTGGCAAAAAGAGGATAATTTAAAAAAAATGTTGATAATATGTTGCCATCAGAGAAACTTACTTCATCTCTCTTTCTTTTATATTTGCTAGCTAACTTTTAGGCTTTCCCCCCTCTTTTAATCCAAAACAGGAAACGAAAACCGTTTTAGAATTATATGTTGATGAGGAAAAAATATTTGTATAGAAAGATCATCATATCTGATTGGCGAAAATTGAATTGAAAGATATTAAATACTAAAGATATATTAAAAATAGACCTCTTTTTCAATTCCTAGTATTAGTTCACACACTCTCCCTATATATATTTTTTTATAAAAATCTTGTTCAAATTTTCAATCGTTAATAAAATACTTTTTATTCATTCTCTCAAGTTAAAATACATTTTTTTAAACTTGTAGTGGATGACACCTGATGTTATTATATTTTTCTTCAAAAAGTTTATTAATAAATTTAATTTAATTAATGAATAAATTGTAACAAACAAAAATAATAGTTCAACACCATATTTAAAATGCAAAATCGCTCGTTGTGTTCCTACAGCGCAATGGATAGATAAAAAGATCGAAAAAAAAGGTAAGAGGTCGTAGGTTAAAATCCCACCTGCCAAAAGCCTAATTTCTGAGAATGTGATTTTTTCCCTTACACTATTTCATTGGAATAATTTAATTAATGAATATATATTAACAAACAAAAAATTGTTCAACACCATACATAGAAAGGAAAATGGAAAATTGCAAGGGAAATCTCTCGTTTTCTATTTTGCCATTTAATATTGTGACTCTGTCGTGTGTCTATATACTTATCCCTATTAATTGCAATTATTTAATAAAATGTAACTAAAAAAATATTTTTCTTTGTTGACTTAAGTAGGAATTCATTTAATTTTTTTTATATTGTTGATTTTACAAAAGCATAATATATACGAGTATATATGTAATATTATGGCAAATGGCAAATATTGAAATACTAAAATATTAGAATTTTTTCCTTTAAAAAAAATACGGAAACAAATTGTCTACTTTTTATAGCTAAAAAATTAAAAATCATTAAAACTTGAGATATCTGTTAATTGAAGAAAGATTTTTTTTAAGAAAAAGGGTGACTTTTTTCCATATAAATCTGCTACCTCCCCCCCCCCTCACTTTTGGTCTCTTAATATTTGCCGACATTGAGCAAGATCCGAAAGATTGTTGACTTTAATCCTTGCATAAAAGAGGATCGCGGAGTAAAAAACTTGTTTAAGATGTGCCAAGTCAAAGATATCCTCTGTATTTTTCTGATGATTGAGACATTACTACAGATAATACAGATTTCCTTGCTTTTATCGAAAGCAAGACAGTGGACGGTCGGAACACATTTTGGAACCTCTATCCAAATTCAGAAAGTTAGTCTGGTCTGCTTGTCACATAACGGCTACGTTACAGCATCACCACAAAGGGTCGTCCCAATTTTGAATCTCGTTGGTGTAACGAAAACGACATCTGAGTCGGCATCCCATCTAGAAACTACCACATCACACCAATGGAAGTATTTTAAGACTCGACAAATTTAACATCAGCCTCACTACACGTCAAATATTCACTCTCAATATATGGCCCCAACTCATGACACAAGCGTGCCACATGTGTCACGCGGTACAATTCTCAGTGATACTCTGCACTACTCTGCAAATTTGTCAATTTATGAATGGATGCAAGTTGATAAATTTATAATGGATCTTATTTGACAAACATCTCTTCAGAATTATAAACATTTAAGGAATTACGAAAAAATCTAAAAGATAACTCTAAGGATAAATTTACAGCTATTTTATAAGTTGTTACATGCCATTGCTGAAGAGATTTAACTGTTTGTCGAGAGAAAATTCCATGTGCTCTGTTTTCCGCTTTTGGTTATATATATATACACACTGGGGGTGTCCAAAAGTTGAGCATAATTGATAATTATGTGAATAAAGAAGGAACTGCAAATCAAAATGGCGGGAAACGTGATATGCGAGTGTAAAATGGTTATAAAATAAGGAAGCAAATCAAAATAATGATAATAATTAATTTAAATATCCAAAGCAGCAGTTTGAAAGAAAACTGAGCATAGCAGGGATTCATACTTTAAAGAAAAAATGAAAGAAAACATTAAATAAAATACTGATGCAGCAGTTTAATAAGGCGTGTGGTCACCTCTGACAGCCAAGAACGCTGCACAGCGATTTACCATACTTGCTATGAGATGATGAATGAGTTGTGGGCTCAAACGGATCCAAGCTTCTTGGAGAGCTCTCTTCAGTTCTGTAACGAAGCTTGGTGGGTGGAAAAGGGCTGCAATTTGTCTCCCGAGAATATCCCATACATGTTCGATAGGATTTAAATCAGGGGAGTTCGCAGGCCACGACATGCGCTGGATGTTTTCCGTTTCAAGGAAGTCATCAATCAGCACCGCTCGGTAACATGGCGCATTATAATCCATGAACATGAAGTCAGGAGCGACAGCACCTCGAAACCAGTGAACATAAGGCTCAAGAACTTCGTCTCTGTATCTTTGAGCAGTCACAGACCCCGTGTCAAAGAAATGGAGGTCTGTGCGGCCGTCCATCATGATTGCCTGCCCATACCATTACTCCCCTTGATGGAAAATGATGTCTTTCTGTTATGTTTCTTGGTCAAAACGTGTTCCACGTTCTCTCCATATCGTTACCCGCCGAGAATCACTACTCAGACTAAACCAGTACTCGTCACTGAACATCACATTGGCCCACTCTCCTACACTCCAATGCTGATGTTTCAAACTCCAGTTTAAACGAGCGCGTTTATGCGTAGACGTAAGGGGAATGCAAACTGATGGTCTTCTGGCATACAGGCCAGCATGATTGAGTCTTCTGTAAACAGTTTGTCTCGAAATTCGTATTCCTGTGACGACTGTGAGCGCCGAACCTAGTGCTCTGGCAGTACTGCCCCTCTGATGTCGCGCACTTATTACCAGATATCGGTCTTGGTGAGGGGTTGCGACTCTTAGTCGACCTGATACTGGTTGTCGGGTATCATCTCCCGTTCTTTGAAACCTCTGCCACAGTCTTGAGATCACAGACTGGTCCTCATTCAGAATTCGAGACACTTCGGTTTGTGATCTAGAAGATTCCAGCATTCCAATAATTCTTCCTTTCGTAAACATGTCCAATGGGCGTCTTTGTGCCATCATTCACCTTGTTTGATGGTTAACAACGTTCCTTCGCACAGCAGTTGCACGAAACTTGTCTGAACTGCCAATGCTGCGTGAATCGGTTTCTCTGCTTTCCGAAATGCACCGGTGTTTCGCGCAGGACGAAGTCGACTGAAAAGTTTTGCATAAACCCAACTGTTTCTTCTTCACCCAATTAATATCCGCAAGAAATTAGGAATAATTTTACGAATATTTACTCCATGTTTTTCGCCTTTTACGATTTATGCTTAACTTTTGAACACCAGTGTATAAGCAAAAATTCTTTCCTCATATGAAAATTTTTGGAGTGTACAATGAAATTTCTTACAACTAACTGAATACTCAGAATCTTGTCAAATTAAAAGTCACAAGTTACACCCCTGAAATTGCGATATAAAAGTAGTGTTCAAGCACTATGTTCTCATTAAAATTTTTGTGTATCTTTTTGTTTAACTATAGATAAAAGAAATACTTATATTTTATGGTGTCTATTTCTTATTTTAATAAATTTGCTTAAAAATACATAATACATGTTAAATTTTAATATTTTTTTATTTTTGTTGAAAAAAGAGTTTTATATTTTATGCTCATTATTTTTAGGTTCAGAAATATATTTAAATAATGCAAAGTTAATATATAATAAAGCTGTAAATATGTACTATCGACTTCTATTCTTTAACTCTGCATTCATTTCCCCGGGAAATGAATTGTTTAAAAAATGTCCTACTTTTTGTGTCACGCTGAATCCTATTGGTAGATTGGTTTGGTACGATACAACTAAAAGGTTGCCGATCCCTGTTCTAGAGGAAAAAAGCTTTGGCACCTCAATCGATGTCTTAAGAGCACGCTTAAAAAAGTTGTATAATGACTCTTTTAATGAATACCATTTATTCCTCAGAACCATTTAGAAGCATTTTATGGATAATTTACTTTGAGTTGCTACATAAGTACTTTGTTGTAACAAATCAAGGACTTCTTACATGTATCGTTAGCATAGCCTACATAGTAACTTTTCAAATGTTATAAAATGCCAGTCTGTAGTTTCTACGAACTCAATTGTTAACTATCAATTACTCAAATTCATCGATTGTCTAATTTTTTTTATAACAAAACCTGATTTGAAACTGTTTTTCGTTTCTAATAAGAATGAAGAACGAAAAACCTTTTAAAATTTTTAAAATTATATAATTACTAGATGAAATCATTTCTAAATTTCATCAAAAAATTGAGAGACTTGTAAACTTTATCAATCACACATATTTGATGGAGATTCGTTCTCAGTACTTTCCGTTCTGAATGCACATACCCTACCCCTAGGCCAAAATGATCACTGATCCAGAGGCAGTTAGTGTCTTATAGAGAATCTACTGTCACACACTCCCCTACCAGTGGAGTCGGATAAGACGTTATGGTGAGCTGTGGCATTACTAGTTGTGTTGGCTTTTCTGGTTGCGTCATGTGTGAGATGACTTCGTTGATTTCGTCATGTGTCTGACGGTTTTGGTTGCATTGGCGGGGGATAGATGGCGCCACGACTGCTGCGCGAAGGTTGCGTTTGTTCGAAGTTCCCAGGGTCACTAATGAGGGAGATTCGTTCTTGGTACCTTCCGTTTCGAAAGCACACACCCTACCCCTAGACCAAAATTATCACTGGTCCACAAGCAGTTAGTGTCTTACACAGAATCCGCCATACACTTCATCAAATTTACAATCGACACTAATTATTCAACTATTTCGCATAAAAAAATCAAATAACTCAAAATGAAAATCTTACGCTCTCGTATTAAATGTTCGAAAAATATCGACATTCACTAAATTCGTTGACAACAGGTTCAAAATTGGAGAAATACGAAATTTACGCCTTCTGGAAAAATTTGCAGCATTTAAGTCCTGTTACTAAATCCTGGTTAAGTTAATTCTCTTAACAACTTTTATAAATGTATTGTAACACAAAATAATTAATCATTTAAATCCAAACATATCAAAGTAAATATTTCTGACATCTTGGGCTTCTATTCCAGATCTATCTAAAAACGAAAAAGTGTCACGAAATCAAATTGCATATTTAATTACAGCATGGATATAAAAAGAAGTTAATCTTTATAATTAATTTACTTTCCTTTAATTTAAAAGGGTTATGCGCCTAAAATGCATAAACTAGCTAGGAAAAGGTAATCCCACCCCAACATTACTCTCATGTTTCATTTAATATGCATGCTTTTATTCAATACTATCCGTTACCCACCTCTTCACTGGGTATTTCGAAACGTTATATGAATATATACAGTTTATAAATATATAATTTTTTTATATGTTAACATTAAGACTTAGATTGTATTGAAAAATATTTTTATAATACTTGATTTAAAAAGTAATACATATAACAAAAATGTTTTAAAGCCAATTCCTACTTAGGTCAACAAAGAATAATTTTATTTTAGTTAATTTTCATAAAATAATTACAATTAATATAAATATGTATATACACATGACAGAAACCCAATATTAAGCGACAAGATATAAAGTGATTTTGATTGCAATTTCCCATTTTCTTTTCTATGTAGGGTGTTGGACTATTATTATTGTTTGATACTATTTATTCATTAAATAAATTTAATTATTCCAATAAGTAATGTAATAAAAAGCAATCAAATTATCAGAAGTGGGGTTCAAAAACACGACCTTTGGATTAGAAATCCAACGCACTATCCATTTCGCTACAGGGACGCAACGAGCGATTTTCCTTTTTATATATGCTGTTGGACTATTTTCGTTTGTTACTATTTATTCATTAATTGAATACATTTAATGAATATATACAATTAATGCATATTATCTATAGCTGCAAGGACATTTAATTTTAGAATCAGTTTAAGAAAACAAATGGGCGCTATCGCACCTTTCTGCAGTAAGAAACGATAATTCTTGTTGAAATTCTCATCACAACCTTCAAGTTAATGCATGGTTTCTCAAACTGTGGGGCGCCCCCCCCTAGGGGGGCGTGATAACTCTACGAGGGGCGCGAGCATATTGAAAAGTTGAAAACAAAAGATCATTTAAGAAATTAATTATTTATGGAAAGCAAACAAATAAAATATATTCTAGCATAATAAAACATAAAATACACATTTACACTAACATAATACACTTATAAATGTATTAGTCCTGCTCAATGTAATTTATAATTAATTGCATACAATGTGTATTTCAAATTATATATTTATTACTAAGTTAAGAACAAGTTTAATAATTACCAGTGACCACACAACACACACATGTACTTGTCAGATATAAAATTATATCCAAAAATTAATATTTATCTTGACATTTTATACGATTTATAATTAATCCCTTAATTGCCAATTAAAAGTTTCGCTAATTGCTCCCCAATACCGCCGTTTTCTAAGTAGGATCGGGTAAGTGATGTATTGGGGAGGGAAAGAAAAGAATAAATAAGTAAAATCCTTCGCAAACACTGTTAAGGTTCTTTTATTGCATTCCAAAGCCTTCGGAATAATTTTATCGATAGCAATGCACACAAAAAAAAAACGTACTTCGGAAAGACGTATGTATACGTCCGGGGCAATTATCGTTTTGATTGAGCGAGACGTTTATATACGTCGGTTGTACTTTAGAAATTAAAGTCGTGTTTTAGCTTTTGCGTCAAAGTATAGTATTACTTAATTCAATACGTTGTTAATGTATGGAGGGATGAAAATTAGGATGGAATATCGGGTCACAAATAGTGAAAGTTTGAGAAGCCCTGAGTTAAATGTCAGCCAATTTATGTCTATAGTTACTCTTGTTGATTTTCGTGCAAAGAACACTTTGCACCCAAATAACTGTCCTCACTAAATACAGAGATCTTGTTTCTAGATTTGATTTTCTTACTGTTTTGGAAAGCCACTTCTGGCACTCGAGCCACTATTTGTCCTTACTTGATCTATACTAATGAAAACAAATTTCGCAAATTGTGGATTGCATTGCTGAAAGACAAAAATACCACGAACAATGCAATTTGGTCCGCTGAAACTACGAAAGATATTTCAGTGCGCCTTAAAGCAAAACTTGTTTGAGTGAGTGCGGAAATATAAATGTCACACTATTCAGCTATTTGAGGGCTTTTGGTGACTGAGGTCATTTTGAACCATGGTCAAGTGACGAGGACTACACCTGAGCTGCCATAACCCTTGCCTAACTTTCACACCACACTAACGGGAGGATCCCATCACCCCCTACACCACGGTTCTTCAGAGGTACTAGGTTCGAACTCATGACACACCGGCCACGAGTCCATTACCTTGACTAATAGGCCACCGCAGCCACAAATTATTTTTGAAATTATCTTCATAATAAATTTCCACATCACACTAAAGGTAAGACTTGTGACGGATCTATACGCGTCCTTTCACAAACTCCTTGGGGATTCCTTTAGGACAAAGCATTTTTTAACCAACTTTCACCGAGGACAGGAAAACATGATGATGCAAATTAAGTTTAATATATATATTCTGTATTCGCGAGTTTAAAAAGTTATTGAAGTGAGAATTGAAGATTTGTGAAGTGAGGATAGCTCGGATGTGAAGTGAATTAATGAGAAGCTATCAATTGGGCAGTAGTACGTAAACAGTGCAAGACGTGTGAAGTTGGAATCTAAGAAGTGCTTAAGTCAACTAATTAGTGTTGAAGGCCACGTCGAATAGTTGAAAGGATTGCAAGAATTCAGGTACTGTAATCTTAGTTCAAATAGAAGTTAGAGAGTTAAATCATTTACAAGCTTCTTAAAACAAGCTTTGTATAAGTTATCGTAAAGATAGATTCTCGTGATCGTAGATATTGTCCCCAAGCTATCTTGTCTCACCTTCGTGCTCTAATTGTTCAAATTTATCTTAATAAGAATGTGATTTGTGTCTGTGTTAAATATAGAGACAATAAATAATTAAAGTTCATCAAGTCGTCTGATCATTTAGGTTCTCCCACACATCTAGCCGGGTTAGAGGGAAGAAGGAATAATAATTTCTTACAGACTTAAAGCCCTCGACAGGCATAACGTGCATCTGTTCTTCTACATCAGGCATGTCAAACTCATTTGATATCACGGGCCACATGAACTATTTTATATTAAGTTGAGGGCCGCATGTATTCAATGTTCAAAAAATTAATTAAACAGGTTTTTTAGAATGATTATATTCTTATTTATAAAAATCAATGTATTACATATTATACAAACATAATCGTTTAATATTTCCTTTTATTTTTTAAACTATACATGTTTTATTAAAAAAACAAAAATAAAAGTTGTAATACGAAATACAATTTAATATTTCTTTTATAAGATATTTAACATCGTTTGTTTTCTCTCAAAGCAAGTCGTCAAAACTTGGTTGAACGTATTGAGCTGATGGGTAATTTTTAAAAAATGATGATAAATGTTTATCATTTAATCTTGACCTTTCAGAATTTTTGTTATTTTTGTTTAAAGAAAAAACTTCTCGCATAAATAAATGCATCCAAACATAGCCATTCATTTTACTTGTAACAAATTATAACATTTTAAGAAACCGATCTACAGATGAATATGCAAACATATCTAGAGTTTCAACTTGCAAACATTTTTGCTTCAGCAAAGAATCACAATAGATTTCAATTAATTCCATTTGTAAGTTTTCATCAACAGCTTCAATATCGATAGATAGATGTGAAGTTAAAAATTAAATTGTAATTCAAAATTTTTAAAGTTTAGAAAATATTCGATCGAATTCCATCTCTAATAATTTAATTTGGTGAGAATATTTTGTAAATTTTGATTTAAGTGATTTAATCAATTAATTTTGAAAGCTTTCAAAGTGAGTTTTCTTTTTATGTATAATAATTGTTGTTTGAAAGCGTTAATATCAAATAACATTGTAACAAAAGGATTTTTGCCTTGAAACTTAAGTTGACTTGTAAGATCAAGTGAGAAAACCAGGGGTTTTCTCATTTGATACTTAATCTTCTAATTCAGAATCTTTTTCTTTCATTTTTTCTTATCTTTTATTCAGTATCTTTTTCTTCTTTTATCTTTTCTCATCTTTTAATTCAATATCTTTTTCTTCTTTCATATTTTCTTATCTGTTAACTCAGCACCAAAAAAATAATTTTATCCAGAAAATTAAAGAATCGTTTTAACACTTTGACTCGAAATCCATTGAACTTTCGAATAATATGGTTTACTGAGATCAATTCACATTCTATATCTTCCAGAAATGAAACAATTCGACGGTGCTAAAGTCTACATGCTGGAATATAGTTACAATTTTACTAACTACTTTAAAATATGTCGAATATATCCAAGTTCATACCCAAGAACAGTACTTGCTATGAAATAATATTAGGAAAATATTTAAAATTACCATGCTGTTTGCTTGTTTATTTTAATATCGCTGCTCCTTTAGTAATACTGGTCACGGTAGGTGCGCTATCCGTTGCAAGAAAAACCAACTTTTTTTCCAAGGTGCACTTTGTCTCAAAACTTCGTTAAATGCATCAAAAATATGTATTATGCAGAGTACAGGACTCGAATTGACTCAGTTTACGACTATTTCATCACCTTTGCTGGTTACAGAATTTCGACTTAAACTTATACATGTAAATTTTTTTGTTTGTGCTGGACATAATACCGTTTTTTCTTAGAATCTAAGCCGCTATCAATTCTAACTGCACCCCAAATTCTCAACAAATTTTTGTGAAAAATGAAAAATAGTGTAAGAGGATTTATCGATATCAAATTTTACGAAATTAAAATAAATTTAAAATAAGAAATAATGAGAAAGGAATAATTATTTATTTTATCTGGATTATTAACTTTTAATCGCTTTAATTTAATTTAATTGCTTTAAATACCACATCCAAAAAATTTCTTTCCCTTCGATTCTAAGCCGCACCCGATTTTCACAACAGCATTAACATTGGGA
Organism: Trichonephila clavata; assembly: GCA_019973975.1. Classification (NCBI taxonomy): domain Eukaryota; kingdom Metazoa; phylum Arthropoda; class Arachnida; order Araneae; family Nephilidae; genus Trichonephila; species Trichonephila clavata. The sequence goes on from BMAO01024583.1 coordinate 53,214, forward strand.
AAAAGTGCAGCTTAGATTAGAGTAAATACGGAAATTCCTCCTCTTAAATTAAGTATTCACTAATAAATTCTTCTTTAGTAAATGGTTTCTATTTGTGCTTACGATTAAAAAAGTGATAATATATAACTAGTTTTTACTGCAGTTGTATTGTCTTCGACAAACTTAGGTGGCTGCGGTAGCATAGCGGTCACACAAGGTAACGAACTCGAGTCATATGAGTTTGAGCCTTGTAATATGAGTTTGAGCCTTGTAACAATGAAGCAGATGAACGTTAAATATGTTGAGGTTAAAACATCCTCCCATTGGTTTGGTGTGGAAGTTAGGAGACCAGTCCATATGCCGACCTCGTCACTTAACCATGGTCCATCGTCAGACACCCTCGAGTAGCTGAACAGTGCGAAGTTAATATTCTCTCTCACTTCCTCTCTCAACAACTATAGTGAATACATTTTTTCCTTTTTTTAAGAGTTGATTTCAATTCCAACAACTCGTCTTCACAAAATTTCGCAACATATTTGTGACAGTTTGTTTTTAGATTTGTGTCAAATGCCTTTTAAAATTATATTCCTTAGCAACCGAATTATAATGTTTACAAGTCGGGCACAATATTTTATTCTTGCTTTGGGCATAAAAATATTGCAGTTCCCATTTTTCTTGAAAATTACGATGCTCATCGTCAGTTGACATTTTCTTATTCTGTTCTTTAGTTTGATTATGTTTTTATTAAATAACTTTTTAGTTTAATATGACTGAAAACCAAAATCCACTTTCCTTAACAAACTATTGATTAAGCACTACATTTTGTCTTGGCAATCTTAAGGTTTTTAAATTAAAAAAAAAAAGAATACTTCAACTGCTTCTGACGTCACGCTATTCGTCTCTCGCTGATTAGACTCTTCAAAGAGAAATAAAAGCCTTCCACACGATGAATCGTAATGCGAACAAATAATATTCGTAAATGCATTTAGAATTTAATAAAAAAGGATTTATTAAAGTGAAATAAAATGAGAAAAAATTTAGTAAAATATGAAAAATAATTTGCATTTAAAGGCTATTTTTATAATTAAATAGGATTTTTTTTAACAAAAACAAGAATAGATAATAGGTATATAATATGCTGTAAATTTTTAAAAGTTTAACGGAAATGTAAATTTCAAAATTAAAAAAAAAAACCTTAAAAACCCTGATTTTGTAAAATGTAATTAATTTGGTAAAATGTCTTCGCGGGCCGCATGTTTGACATGCCTGTTCTACATGGTGAGTGTTCATTGGCACCAGGACTCGAACCTGACAACGTCGACGTCACGGGTTCACGACCATAATCACTTGGCTACTGCAGCCACTAAATGTTACGCGAAGATATATTAATAAGAAACATACCTCAAAATATGTGTTTATCTTACGAAAAAGTCGCTTAGTACAAACTGGTAGTGCATTTTTCTTTTGCAAAGTAGTGATGCAAATATAAAAATAAGGATTCTTTACACAGCAGAAGCATTAAGTGTAAAAGGCAAAAGATTCATTGTTATTCTAAGCATTTTCTCTCCTATAAAATGTGGAAAATGGATAAGCGAAGTACCAGGAAGAAAAATGAAATGTACATAATGTGACGTTTTGGAACGTTCGAAACACCCTCGCCTGCGATGTAAATGGGCACTTACATATGTTCGAAGTACACCCCATTTACATAAGGGTCTTGACATCCTCAGAATACTAAGAATCATTTTCGGTCAATTCCTTCAAAAGATGCCCCTGCAAGAACTTTCATAGCCCTTTTTTTATATAGCTTCAGTATTTGATTTTGCACTGTTAAGTCAAAAAAGGAAGTGGGCCCCCTCCTCTCTCCGCTCGCGTTGATGTCTTTAAATAACTGTCAAAGTCGTAATCATTATCATTAGAAAGTAATTAATATAATATGGTAATTTTTTTATTGCTTGACTGGAAAAGATGAAATAAGTATTGCGTAAAGCTCCCTAATTTTATTCGGGGAGTAGCATTGTATGGTTTCCTCCATAGTAATATCTAGTATATCTTCAAATTAATACCTCCATGTAAAATATCTAGGTTCAGTATAAGTGAAAAATTTTTGTGCAAAATATGAATATTGTATAATTAGGTTAAAAAAATTCAAAGTAATAAATATTCGATAAATCAAAACTTTTTATGAAACTGTCAATTAATATTACCATAGAACTCTCAATATCACGCGCGCAATTCGCTAAAACTTAATTCGTTTCTCTCTTTAAAAATTGGAAGAAAATTTGCATTAAAATATCTAGGATTGTCGGAATAGAGAACTTCTTAGCCAACTTGGCGGTATTTCTCAAAGTTTGAATTTGACATTTAACAAACATAACGTAATAAATGTTAGACGTTTAATAAAAAATCATTTAAAAAATTGCTTTTTGTAAAGATGCTAAATTACACTATGTTTCAGTTATTTGTTACAAATGTGAGAAAATTTGTACTAAAATTTCCATTCTTGACCCAATGCCTTATTTTGCTCCAAATTGGCGGGGAGTAAGCAACGTCTTACGGTTTTACCCTCATAGTTTCCGTTCCCGTACGAATATGGAGATAAAATATACCTTATGTTACTCGCTGATAATGTAGCTTTCCATTGGTGAAAGAATTCTTAAAATCGGACCAGCCGTTTCCGAGATTAGCTGGAACAAACAGACCGACCGACCAACAGACAGACAGACGGACAGATAGACAGACAAAAATTTTAAAAATTGATTTTTTGATATAAGTACCATATATACCTTCAAATGCATTTAGTAAAAAGCTGCTAATTTGAAATTACAAACAGACACTTCAATTTTATTTATTTGTATAGATAATCTATTGCTTTTACTTTATGTGTGTGCATGGTATTTAGTAATATGTGCATTTTACATAGAAATATGGGCATTTTACCTCGATAATATAGATTAATGAGACATATCTATGAAAATGTGGGAAATTATTCCCATTCTCATTTAATACCTAATTAATCTATGCTTGGCTTATGGGTCTTTATCATAGTCAAATAAGATTTTTGCTTGAACAATTACAATGTCTTTGCACGCCTAATTTAATACTCAGAAAAACTACTCATTAATACTGGGAATCACTCCAACTTTTACTTATAGTTGCATTTTATTAAATGTAAAAAAAAAAAATAATATTTGTTTTATTCTTTTTCTTTTTGAAAATTAATTGTGTGTGTGTGTGTGTTGAGAGATAATAATTGTAATTCAGATAATTGTTGAGAGAAATAATATGCCATCGGTTTTTCGCTGCATGAAGAATCAAACTCAGAGTCGATTAATGAATGAATTGGAAAGAGTTTGTTAATGTTACAATTAAGAAAGTGTGAATTTCAAATATAATACAATCATGTTTGTGTCAAGAGTCAGCCAATTCCTTCTCGTTCACATCCAAATGGTGGGTTGAGATTTTTTCCCCTTTAATTCTCACCTTCTTGATGTTTCCGGACTGGAGTATTCGAAAGTCAAACACACCCGGGAATTTTATTTATTTTACATACCCAGTGGCAGCACCACGCTATTTATTATATAATTGGGGATGGATGATTTATATATTTCTAACTAATATATTTAAAATACATTTTTTATGGAGTTTTTTCACTCTGGAATAAAAAATAAAATTTTTTATACCATTTCCTTGAATATTATGTGATTGTTAAGGGGTTCATGCAATCTAAAATCAGGTATATATGGAAAGAAAAGGAGGATTTTCAGCGTTATATAAACAGAAGGGAAAAGTTAGCTAGCCATAAAACTGGTTTGATCCCAATAAAATAAGCAGTAATAAATCACAAAATAAAGCTAAAAATTCATGTAAGAAAGAAAAATTATAAAACCCCGTGTATATATGAAGCGCACCTATACTTTTATGTTGCATTTTATTCATTTTAAAGTATATTTCCTATAACGCGCACCCCCTTTTTTAACACGCTTTTTTTAAGTTTCACTTGTATGTAACGGAATCTTGGAACTCGATTTTTACCCACTTTAAAAGGTCAGATTAATTCGAAATTTTGCACACTTGTCAAGGAACGCTGACGATAGAATAATTTCATAATTTTGCTTCATTGTCCTTATAAGGACATCAGGAATAACGATATCCAGATTTGGCGATCATTCCATATACCACTTCCAGATTTGGCGACTTATTGCATATGCCATTTTCAGATTTGGCAGTTAATGTCATATAGTTTTCCAGATTTAGCGACTAAAAGATTAAGGTTGTAACCCTTACATCGAATACACTTGTGTTATTTGAAATAAAACAAACAAAAAAAAGTTTGTTGTTTGTATGAGAAAGGGGAGGGTGTGTGCGTCACAATTTCTTACAATAATATAAACATTTTTTCTGAAAATAGAAATAAAAAAAAAGACTTGGAAAGTGAAAAAAAAATTATGTTCTAACTGTTAAATATTTGTTGTTTTTATAAAGCAATACGTCTAGAATACGATACGTTACGACGTTTTGATTATGAAGAAAGTTCAAATGCACATATGTAATGATATGACATTTTGAAATCATTAATTCCAGGCATTACCCCAGGTTTTTGAAAAAAAAATGGTACATTTCTAGTTTCTTGTTTCTTTAAATTTATAAAAAAGTTATGTCATTTCTTTTAAATATATAAATAGTATATATATATGTAATAATTCCCAGTAATATAATCCTTTAAAATAACTTTTAACTACCAATGGTCCATCCCTTCAGGACCAACGTTTTAGTAATAAGTTAACCCGCCGCCTAACGGCAGTATTTTAAATTACGTCTAGCTACCCACTCAGATCATGTGATTTGAGAAGCCTATAAATACCGAGATTCCTGGGGACTGTTCTCTCTTTCGCCTCTATATTTTGTCTGCGTAAACATGTAGCCGGCTGCCGCGTGTGTTCGTGTGTGTGAGTGTATTGTGTCGTCCCCTGTAATGTTTTATGTGCTTAAGATGTGAAATTAAACAGATTTGAATAACCCCATGACTGCCTCTTGGATAATATTTATTATGCCTCACCAATCGTATTATAAAGAAATCATGTCAACAGCCAACGTCGATTACATATATATATATACATACATACATAATAAAGTAACTTTTTTATATTCATGTCTTTTATTAAATTTTAGAGCTACCTTTTCTTATACGAGATGTATAAGCGCACTCCAGTATATATATATATATATTTTAAGCCGGATGTTATAGTATTTTTAAATTTAAGACAAAAGTACGCTTGAAAACTTTTATTTCTAGTTTATGAAAACTTACATAATAATTGAATAAGTATTTTAATTTTCTAATTTAGAATTTTTTATGGCAGTTTATGCTGTTGAATACATTTTATTTTTGTACTAGTACTAACACTTAGAAAGTGTTTATTCTTTTTTTTTAATATATAAGCACTTGCATATTATATCACCTTTTCTTCCCATCTTTAATTTACTTCCCCCTTTCCACTCACAAAACATTTAGAATTTTTCCGACTTTTGTTCGACATACTCTAATAATTTTTTCTTCCCAGTTTTTTTTTAAGGAAAGAAACTTTCTTAACTCACATTTTTTCATTCAAGAATAAAAAAAAAACCTGGCGAATAGCTCATTTATTAAATTGAGTGAGTTACTTTGAGAGAGAAGATTTAACGTAATTACGAACAAAAAACTTTTAAATGGACTCTAGGTGGGAAAACTTCTTCATTGTCCCCCCCCCCCGTCCTACTTTTTGTGAACTAAAGTAACTTTTTTGTAGGGACGTGCTGTGTTAATAAGGGAAAAAACACAATTTTCTTTATTATTTATTCACGTTAAAAATGGATTTACTTTAATCATTTCTACGTAAGTTTTTTGAAAAGTGCAGTTTGCAAAAATATTCTATACGTTACAAAGAACCGTTATGCAACTTTGTTCTTAATTTTTTTTCATTCAAAGTTCTCGAGTAATGAACTTTAAGAATCAGTTTAAATATCTTGAAAATTATGAACGAAATATTTTTCTATATGTCTCTTCTAAGAAGAGTGATGAAACTATTTTGTGAATTAAGTCTTTCGCTTATGTATAAAGAAATTATTTTTCACTAAAACTTTTGTAATTACCATGGCGTGACATTGGTGATTAGAATGAGTGAGAGAGAGAGTGAGTTATATTTACACGAACTATTGGCGACGGATCTCGTAATTTTGAGCAAGTGACAATGACGAAACCAGTGAGTGAGTGAGTGAATATTACTTTGCACTGTTCAGCTACACGAGGTCTTTTGGA
>BMAO01024584.1:0-26083 GCA_019973975.1 Trichonephila clavata
TATTTCTATTTCTGTGTAGAGTCTAGTCTTCCTCTTCGAAACCATTCACTATTAATGATATTTGCCTTCGCGAAAAAGGCAATATTTTTTTCGTGTCATGGTTTGAAAAACGTGATTTGCGTTTTAGTTTTTTTTATTAGATTTTTGATGGAAAAATGCTATACTATTATTTTTAAAATTTACTTTTGAATAGTATTGTTAAAATAAACAAAAAACCGCGGCGATATATTTTACACTAAAAGGAAAGAATCGAAAAGTAATTCTTTGTTTCCAAAAAGGAATTTTCGCGAATTATTCAAACAATGTATATTATCATTAAAATAAATTATAGTTTAAAAAAATTAAGAAACACCCTTTTATTAATTTATCGAACTAAGCTGTAACTTAATCTTATTGTCGCCAAATATGGAAATGGTATCTGAAATTAGTCGCCAGATGGGATCTGAAAATGGGAAATCGTATTCCTGATGATCCTGATCAGGATAATGGAACAAAATTATTAAATGATTGTATTGTAATCTGCCCTGGACAAGGGCGCAAAAATTCGAATTAATCTGACTTTTTAAAGTGGGTAAAAATCGAGTTGCAAAGATTCCATTAGATACAAGTGAAGCTTATAAAAGGGTGTTAACACACACACACACACACACACACACACACACACACACACACACACACACACACACACACACACACACACACACACACACACACACACACACACACACACACACACACACACACACACACACACACACCACACACACACACACACACACACACACACACACACACACACACATCAAAACAAGATATCAATCATTGGCATGGCAAAATAATCTTATCGCGTTTTTCACATGTTGTATTTTACAATAATGCAACTAATGAACTTTTTACTAACAGAAAGAAGTGTACTGTACCACTCCTCTAAATGTACTACTATTGAGCTGAAAAGAAATAACGACACAAATCTGTATCAGCACTATAAAAAGCAAAAAAAAAAAAAAGTAAAATTAGCGCCTTTTATACTTGTTTTTTGAACTTTTTTTGTGAAGATTTCCTCCAAAATGCAGGTAGAATTTTTAAAAAAAAATTTTTGCAAACAATAAATTTACTAGGTAAAAATTGAGAAAATTTTGTTATAAACTAGCTAAATTCAGGAAAATTTGTAGGAAAATTCGGGAAAACTATGGAAAATTTAAATATGATTCGGCTCATCTAGGGCACAAATGCGACCCAATGCCGAAAACCCGAGGTCAATTGGTTGCTTATTGGCTGAGAAAAAGGTACGACAAAATATTAAACGGAACGAAGACGAAATTTGCGTCCTAATAGCGCTTTTGTTCCACTACGTGAAAAACGCGCTAAAAACGGATTACTGTATTTGTATTAAGAGTTAGTTTTTTGCACACATTTATAATATTCTAGCATTTAATCTTCTACTTCGCTGGGTATTTAATTACGTTGTGTGACTATATATATTGTATTTTTTAAGTTACTGATCTAGCATTAAGCTTTTTCCAATTTTATTAAAAAATATTTTCTTGTAGCCCTTACCTCTTGACTTTAAATGGACAAGACTTTAATTTCTAAAATGGAATTATATTTATCGTATACGACCTCGTAACACCTCACCCCTTGGGAATTTTCCTCTTGTTAACCATATGAGAAGGTATCCTAAAATTTCGATTATTACAAAATGATCGAGACAGAAACTTAATTTTTATTTGTAATTCGCAAGACTTCACTACATAGTGACCATCCAGAGGTATATATTTCTCCGAGCTCTCCATTAACCTTTTGAAGGTCATCATTGTGTAACAGGTCTGTCCACGAACCTCCAACTAATCCTCTTTGGGTAAATTTATTTCTTTTTAATTGTAAGTTCTATTGAAAACTTTCTCCCGAAGAAGAAGACTTGATTTATGCAAATGAGTGGTTGTATTTCTGCGTTGACATTTAGGTAAGCGAAGTTGGTCGAAAGTTAGTCGACGGATATAGTGGCTGGATGGTCAATTATTGATAACTGGAGAATAAGTTTTAAGATTGACCTTAAGAATTATAATCGTAAGTCCTACAAGTAAGAGATTTAGCGTGTGAAGTCTAGTGTAAAAGTCCAGATTGCTCCAAGAGTAAGTGGAGTAGATTTTACACACACATGTTAAGTATCCTTCTAATTAGGGGCGTAGTGCATTTCCTACCTTTAGCTCTTTGTTTTAAGTAAGTGAGATAATAAATCTGAGTTCGAACTTATCATGGCTAATCTTTATTCGTACTTCCAAACACCAACGACTGCAAGCCGATTATTACGATTGCATACTTTAACAGATTGCGTCAAAAACCATTCATTCACTTTTTGAGTGACATTATTTGTTGTCTAATCCTCGGTCCCACTGTGATTTTTGAGTTCAAGGATAAAAAAAAAAGAAAAGAAATCACTTGGAGCAATATTGGGAGAATAGGGTGGATGTAACAAAATTTCAAACCTCGTTCCGCTGTGATTTCTTAACCATTTCACCTGATGAATGACTGTTTGAAAAAAGATGGATGCCTTTGGGTATCACACCGCGCTGTTTCCTGATTATGTTATTTGTTCAGAAGTATGTAGTATAGGCTTATTTCTTCTCCAGTCAATCTGTTAAAATGATTTACCCGACAGTTGCACAAATTACCTTAGCTTTTCATTTTTTTACCTTAGGCTTCCTGATTAAGTCAGACAGTGTTTCTTGCTCATATGTTCAATATGTAAATTGAACCGTGGTAATCGAGAAGTCATGTTCTCGGGCTCATGGCCGGAGTCATAGAGTGACAGATTCGAGTCCTGGTGCCATTAAAGACCTATCGTGTAGAGGGGATGATGCATATTAAATCTGACGTGGCTCAAAGTCCTTCCATTGGCGTAGTGGGGAAGTTTGTAAAGTAACTTCAAGTCGAGTAAGCGTAAGTGTTACCTTCGTCACTTGACTGAGGCACAAAATTACGTGGTCCACCGATTTCTCTCTTGGAGCTTCAATCGAACTGTGAATACAAACTTTTTCAGCCACCCATACGGTAAAGGGGTTAGTGATGCTGACTGCTGCGCCGTAGGGCCTGGGTTCGAATCCTGGAGAAGGCATGAGTGTTTGTAAATGTTAAGTGCCTTCGCGGCATGGGGACACTCTAAATATTCGTCGATCCGCAAGTCCTCTCGTGAGGTTGGTGAAAAGGGAAGAGAGGGGGGAGACCCTGATTCCCCGAAGATGTTCTCCCTCAAAATTGAGTGGAACCGAGCCAAATCGTACTGACACCTTGTGACAGATCTATACGCGACCTTCAACTAACAACTCCTTTTGGGTATTCTTTTGGGCCAGCAATTTTAACCAATCTTCTCCAAAAAGAAGAAAACGTGATATGCAATTTAAGTTTAATATATATATTCCTTCTTTGCGAGTTTGAGAAACAGTGAATTGTGAGTAGATTAGAAATGAAGTGGATAATGTGAATAGTTAGTAAATTGGCAGTGATGAGAATTGGTAAACAAAGAGTAAGAAAGAGATTAGTTTAGGTAACCAGGAAGGGTTAGAGTCTAATTGCAATTGATTGGAAGACTGTCTAAAGTCAGGTACTGTCAACTTCCTACTAAGTTAATGTTTAGAGCTGGGGTGGGCAGACTTTTCCAGGGTACGGGCTACTTTTAATTTTTTCAAGATGTTGCGGTCCACCCACTATCAGTGGTACACACAAAAGGGGAGGGGGTCCACAAGTCCGGATCCTCCTCCGTAGCCCATGATTTTTTTCCCTGATTGATTATAATCCCATGTATATAGTACGTAAAATTTAATTAATAAATACTTAAACCATATATTCAATAATTTATTTCTTACTGTTCTTTGTTCCGGACAATCTACAAAATGAATATATTTATATATATATATAAATGTGTGTGTGTTTGGCAGCGTATTGGGGTAGGGTATGAAAATGGTACACATTCGAACTTGGGAGACCGCCCCGCGCCCCCTTTGACAAATTTACGAGTGCGCCCACTGCCCAGGGTCGTAGGTGTGGTGAAGTAAGGAAAAAGTCAACAATATTTATTATAACAATAATAAAAACGGAATATGTACTTAACTACGTAAATAAAAGGAAAAACTCACTTTTTTTGAAACTGCGTTTTAAGCAAAATGCAAAATACAAACAAAATAATAATATCCACAAATATAATATTTAATTATGCATTTTTATCTAAAATTAGTTCTTGTAATTACAGTCAGTAGACTACTTGGTCTGCGTAGTGTCAGCCGATCTTCAATATTTCCATATACAATTACTAACGGCTAATCTTCAGGCGGTCACTCCAAATTGTCTTGGCGGTCCACCGGTCGATCGCGATCGACGTAATGCCCACCCCGGGTTTAGAGTGTTAAAGTAGTAGTGAGGACATTAAATATTTAAGCTCTGTGTAAAGCAATATTAAAGGAGAGAGAAGAGCTGCATTATTGAACATATTCTCCCCAAACGCGAATCTCGTCTCCCTCTCACCCTATTACTGAATTGAATTATCTTATTTATATTGTTATTTGTGTTTGAGTTGTTTATAGTGATAAATAAAATGATTGGAATTGATCATGTCGTATGATCCTTTAGTTCCTTCCACGCCCTTAGCTGGGTCGCAGGGTTGAAGGGATTTAAACTCGTTTCAACCTGCATGGTGCTCAAAGCTACGGATAACGACAGAAGTAGAACTAGACCCTTAACGCGATGAATTTCGTGGGTCTCGATCTAAAGTGACTTTCGATAGGGTGGGATAAATAACAACACTAACTTTTCTATATTTCATTTTAAACTTAAAAATGAATGAACATGGAATATTAAGGGGACACAGTACGATTCTATTGACAAAAATCGGTTAAAAAATCAAATTTAATTTTTTTAGCCTAAATTGTTCTTTATAATCTTTCCTATTCCCTCACAAAAGTTGAAAGCTCTAAACTTAAAAAACGCAGAATTATAATAGTTTTTACGTTCGTTTTTATTCACATCCCTACGGCAAATCAAAACTTTAAACTGACTTATCTCAGAAAAAGATAAAATAACTAGTTTATCTTCATTTAAAATGGTAAGGCATTTTTTCTATTGTGCCTAATGCTTTGAATTTGTTTTCACCTATTGCTAATAGTACATGTAAAAAAAGTTGGTATGTATTTTTCAATCAAAGCAATACTTATTTTTTAAAAAAATAATTGAACTCAGAATTTATACATTTTTTAAGGAATTTTCAATAAGCATTCATAAAAAGAAGTATTGTACAAATACCAATCATGTTATCGTAAAACCCATACCAACTTTTGTTATACATAGTTTGACGTACTTGTAATTCAACATTCATGCATGTATGTAAATTTTTGTAGGAGGAGTAGCATTTTAAAATCGCTTCAAAAATTTAAAGTTTTTTCCTTAAAAAATTAAATGGCTAGCTTTTTATGAAATTTTGAGCACCAAATCTGTTTTAAATAGTAGACACACATAGGAAGCAACCAAAAATTTTGTGAAAATCCTTAAATTAAAATTTTTTGTTTAACAATTGCTTTCTCGTAGCTATCAAACAAACAACAAATCGTAACAAGGGACAAAATGAAAAGTTTTAAATATGTTAATTAAAAATGGAATTTCAAATGTGAGTTGGGAGGTAATTTGTTAATAGAAGTCTTATCACTCTCTTTTCAAAAGATAAGATCTAGTTTAATTTAAAATATGTTATTTTTTCATTACTTTAAGAGCACGGCACTGCGCTTTTAAACGAGTGAAAGCTTTAACGAGCAAAAAGTTAATTCCTGACCAATCTGGGTTTATTCTTTGAAAATTAATGCAAAAATTTAGGCGCAGAAGTTTTAATCTTTTAAAACACATCATAAAATAACGTTTTCAGAAATAAAAAGATTTTCTTTGTTCTTCATTTCTTTTGCAGAAATGACATTTTTTTTTCATTAAAAATTAGAAATATTTTAATTTTGTAGAAATATCTGCTTGTGTGTGACATTTCCATCTTCAAGCAAAAAATGAATTTCAAGGTGTCATTTTGTTCTGTTAGATGTACAAAGCTGATAATTAAATATTAGGTTTTGATATTTCGCTGTAAAATTTAGCATAGTATGGCGGTTTCAAAATGGAAAGTCCACCCTCACAAAAGCCAATCATGTGGCTCTGTTCAAGCTCTGTTAGTAGCAAGAATCGCACCCTGAGCTTTTGGTCACGGATATTTGATATCTAATCAATCAGATATAGAAATCTAATGACACATATCATCGTACTTTTGCCGTGCTTTTTACACTTGGAATTTTGGAGGATATTTTTCTTGGGCTTACTCATGTCTGAGCTGTTGGTAATTCTAATCAGGTTACATATCCTAACTATTTTGCATTTCCCGCAAGTTTTGTTTAAATTGCATGATTCCTTCACGTAACTGCAATTTTCACAAGCAGCTGTGTATAATAAGTTTTAAGAAAAAAATGAATATGATTAAGAACTTAATATTACAAGGTTTTAAAGTAAATTTAAAATATACTAAAATATTGAAACAAGGCGAAATTCAAAACTTTTTATTTACAAGAATAAAAGCTTTTATTGTGAGAAAAGTATATTTAAAAATATTTATATTTATACATTCTACAACTCTAACAATTTAACTTATGATTTTGCTTTCGAATTTAATATGTTATTATTTCTGAGGCTTGTTAACTTTAACTGAATTGATATTATATGGATATAAAGTCTCAATTGTTACACATTCTTGTGATTTATCAATAGCTCTTGTGTAATAACTGCACTTATAATTATTGTTAGTGTGTATTAAATGTCAATAAGTCAAGTAAGAAAAAGGACAACAGTAAGATATCTGTCTGAATCATCGTCATCTATAACGCAACAGTCCAGGGTAGGCTAAAGCGTTCTGAACCAGACGTTTTCAACCACTTGTAGTTGTCTACTTGTACTGATTCTTAGTTTTAAGGATCAAACAATCCTCCTCTTCTGCATCTATCTATCGAAGTCTAAGGCTTCCTCTTCTAGTGTTACGTGGTCTAAACGAGAAAGTTTCTTTTAGAATGTTCGTACAGATAACATACCCAGTCCAAATGAGTCGGTTTATTTTAATGCAATGAACAACATCTGTCTTTCTGAACATTCGGTATAATTTGGTGTTGTGTCTCCTCCACCAGATACCATTTTCATTGAAATGAATGAATTATATTTTTTTTTAATAGAGGGATTGTAAAACGTTGGGCGTTAAAGATTAAACTAAGTGTAGTAAATTCGGGGTTGGGTTTAATAAAGTCACCTTTAGTGTAACAATTATTTATTAATTTAAATTAGGTTATAAAAGACAAGTTAAGAAAAATTGTGGGCAAAAACATGGGTGGCCTTTCATAGCGTCCGCGCTGTCTCCTCACCTGGCCTTTAATAAAGATGGTTGGTTGCTAGAGGGCGTTTCTGCTGATTCGGACAGTCAGTTACAGTTATTAATTACAAGAGCGGTTACAAGATTTGAAATTCTTCTAAATAAACTACATGGGAAACTTAGAAATAGGGCTTAAATATTCATGGTAGCTATTTTACTACGTGTTTACTATATTTAATGGAATAATTCAGATATTAAAAATTGACTACTATGGCTTTTATCCATTTTACTGTAGCTGTTCAGAAACGACTTTAAAAAAAAAATCGCTATTGAATTTTCAATGAAACGAATCCAAGCATATTTTTCTTTTCACTTCAAAATTTTGGTAGTATTTTTTGATAAGAAATTTCGCTCACGGTTGGTCCCAATTTATTTTTTAGATTTTTCTTTACAGCTCTTTCTGATGGAAAAACTTTCGCTTCTGAATCCATTTCAAAAGATTTGAAGTTGGGCGGAAAAAGAATTTATCTCAATTTGAATTGAGTTTTGTTTGGTTTAGTTTCGAATGAATACCTTTAGAAAGGAAATTTTTAGATTATATTAAAAGTCTTGAATAAATGCTTCAAGAAAAACCAGGATATTCTATTTTTTTTCTTTAAAGATATGGTACAAAATGTGTGTGTGTGTGGGGGGGGGGATCAGACTTTAACTATTAAAACTCCAGAGAACTCACAGGAAATCCGAACTACACAAATCAAAGTAAGAATTATAAAAGTTCTTTTCGTTGAACTAAATGGTTTTGAAAAGTATTACAAAAGTTAAACTCAATTTCGTGAAATAAGATTTAGAGGTAGAATAAAGAGAGTGTAAGATATATGTGTAAAGTTAAATGTAGGGTAAAGTTTAACTCTGACCTTCCAGAGGCCTTTTATACTAAAGTAGGTCTGAGACAAGGAGTTTTTTTGTGCTTGTATATCAGGGCCGCTTTTAACCTCCCCGGCGCCTTAGGCGCTTCAAAACTTTACACCATCTCCTCCACCATTTCCAGAGCACCCCCTCCTTCAGTTCTTACCTTGCCAGTTTTAGTTCGAGAAGGGTTTTCCCTTAACTCTCTTATTTCACCCCTTTCTTTGTTTTTCTTCCTTGGAGATTCATTCCAATATCCCCCCCCCCCCATGGACCTGCCGCGTTTTAGACTGGCAACCGGCAGTTTTAAGGAAAGGATAATGACATGGTTTGGCCCCTCTTTTTAATTTTTATCTTACGACATCACGAACCACCCACCCCCATTCTTTTGGAAATTAGTACAGTAAATCAATGAAATCATTTGCAATTACAGTATAGAGCTGGGGGGGGCATTACGTCGATCGCGATCGACCGGTGGACCGCCAAGACAATTTGGGGTGACCGCCTGAAGATTAGCAGTTAGTAATTATAAATGGAAATATTCAAGATTGGCTGACCGTACGCAGACTTAGTCTTCTACGGAATATAATTTTCAGAACTAACTTTAGATGAAAATGTTTTATTTTTTAATGTATTTTGAATTGTTTGATAATAAATGCATCATTAGGTATTACTATATTTATGACAACAATTGCTATGTTTGTATTTTGCGCTTTGCTTTAAACGTGGTTTAAAAAAAAGTGAGTTATTTTATTTTATTTGCGTAGATAAGTACATGTTACGTATTTATTGTTAAGTAATAATAAATATTGTTGACCTTTTCCTTCCCTCACCATACCTACGACACTGGACAGTGTGAACGCACTCGTGAATTTTTCAAAGGGGGCGCGAGATGGGGTAGTTCAGGGTCGAATGCCTACCATTCTCATATACTACCACAATACGTAGCCAAACATTTTTTTTTTCATTTTGTATATTGTCAAGAACAAAGAACAGTAAGAAATAAAGGTACTTACGTATTATCGCAACCATGCCAACATTCAAGATTACTCGCCAAGTTGGCAATCTCGACTTCCCATGTGTCGTACGAGTTAATTGACAACCATGCGCTTCATTTCATCTAATGTCGCCAATACGGTTGCGATAATACGTAACTACCGAAATAAATTATCGAATAAATAATTCGCATTAATTAATAAACTAATCATTAATAACAAATTCTAAATTAAATTTATTTACTGTTTATATGGGATTATAATCGATCGGAAAAAAATCAAGGGCTATGAAAAAGGGTCCGGACCCATGGACCCCCCCCCCCCTCCTTTGTGTGTGCCACTGATACTAGGTGGACCGAAACACATTGAAAAAAATTAAAAGTAGCCCGTTCCCTAGAAAAGTCTGCCCACCCCTGGTATAGAGTATACATTATTATATGAACTTTTCATTACTTATCGCTTTATTATTTCTTACTTTTCGACATTCTGTTTTTCGTTAAATCACTGTCGTTACTTGTACAGGAAAGGTTTTCTTCGAGCTTTGGTCATTGCAAAATTGTATTATCATTTTGAGTGCATAGCAGTGGCATAACGTACACCCCCACATTGCGCGGGGACTCTAGGAGACTTAAAGCTTGACTGACACTAAGTACATATTAAGGCGTGGGCCCAAAACCTGAGTTTTCAGGGGGGGGGGCTAATATTCTCCTTTACGCCTCTGGTGCATAGCAATATTAAACTATTAAACTTTTCATTTCTCATTGTAGATCTCATTTCAGTTTTTTACTCTCTTAAGGGCAGAAAAGATCCTCTCTGCTGTCCAGTTAGTCACAGAAAGAGTCGAGTAAATTCTCCTTTTGACTTCTAAATTTGGGAAGGTACTTTCCAACTTGTTTTTCTCGATATAGGAAGAGACTTGTCTTGTTATTTTTTCCACCTTCCTATAAATTTTGAAATGTTGACACTGTTTTACACTCTGTTCTTCAGAGATGCCTTGGGGGTAGCTTAGAGCCATGTATTTTGCCGATTTTTTCACATCTTCTTGCTCCTTTAAAGAAGATTTCTGGATATCTAGATTCTTGTATTGAGAGCTTCATAGCGTTGGTACGTTCACTGTAGTTTTAATTTTTTTTTCTCTTTTTTTTGTCTTCCATGTTTTTGCGCCCTAGGTATGTGCTTAGCGTGCCTAAGTCTAAAAGCGGCCCTGTTGTATATTGTTCAATATAGCAGCTGAAAAATCTGCTAGAGGTTCTAATGTAAACACTCGTGGTACTATTTTTAATAGAACTGTTCAGTGTACGTGTATGAGAATGTAAAGCGCCCTCTAGCGCTCATAGTGAGGCAGTGTACTCTTAAGACTCCAACGAGTGAGGAGTCCGAGTCGAGTCGTTCCGAGAGAATAAAAAACAGTCCACAACTTTTGAGTGTTTCTGTGTCAAGTACAACTGAGCTACGACGACGACCCCACAAGAACCACACAATTATAAGTCTTCGTTGACGATATTGATGCCGATTTCTGAATATCTAATCAATTTCTGAATATTTGATAATCAATGAATAAACAGTAACAAACAACAAGTAATATATAAAAAAAAATTTAAGTCAATTCCTACTTAGTCCAACAAATTTTTTTTATTTTAGTTACTTTTTTTAAATAGTTACAATTAATATAAATATGTATATACATATAACAGAATCTCAACATTAAGTGGCAATTAGATTTTGTTAATTATCAATAAAGTATCGTATTGTCATTGAAAACGATCGTGTTATAAAATTTCAGTTCAATTGAATGCTTTGAAACGTGAGAAAAAAAAATCTTGTAAAGTTTTGACCCAAGTCGCTAAAAATGAAGCCAACGTGGCTGCATCTATAATTCTATAAATAATTAATTTCAGTCAATTAATTATAACTAAATAATCATATTGTTACCCAAAGCAATAGTGAAAAGACAATTTCAGCTCAAATGAGCGCTTTAAAAGATGAGAAAAAAACCTTTTCAAGTTTTGACACAAGTCGCCAAATTGGTGGCTAAGTCACCAAAAATGATGTCAACGTGGCTGTACTTGTAATTCTTTGAATAATGTGTTTTAATCAATTAATTTTTATTAATTATAATTAAATTACCGTATTGTCATTCAAAATAATCATGTATATAAAATTTCAGCTCAATTGACTTCTTTAAAATGCATTTTGTTAACGATCGAAAATTTGAACAAGATATATATAGATAGAGAGTGTGAACTAATAGTAGAAATTGAAAAAATAATCCAGTGCCATATATAGTAAAGGAAAATAGAAACTTTTGTAAGGAAAATATTGCTTTCTATTTTGCCACTTAATATAGTGATGCTGTTATATGTATATCATATTTATATTAATTGTAACTGTTTAATAAGAAGTAACTGAAATTTTAAATATTTATTTTTTGACCTAATTAGGAATTGACTTATTTTTTTTATATTACTTGTTTTACTTGTCTAACTTAAAAATAAGAATTATTTTTACTGCAGAAAGTACGATGTGCAATTTTTTCTAATTAAATAACTATTGTACATAACGTGCAAATGAAATTGTATATTAAGTCCCAATGTATTAAGATCTTACTTTAATATATAATTGATATATATATATATATATATTTATAAATGGAATGGAGAAATTGTGATGACCTGTAGTCACCCCTTACATTCCTACCTTCCTGTCTATCTGAAAACCCGGCTAGATGTGTAGGAGGAACTAAATGATCCAAAGACAATATTCCAATCTAAAATGATTTATTGATTCTTATCACTTATCAAGAAACGGACACAACACAATCTAATTAAGGTATATAAACTATGGTAGAGTGCAGAGGTGAGATATATAAGTGCGGGGATAATATTACAGAACTTCAACTGAATCTAATATAGCTTAAACGCGCACATTTACAACTACGCCGCACACTAATAATCAGCTTTTACTTTATCAAATTTACAGTACCTTATGCTTTAATGCTCCGGCTTCTTCGCGAAGAACTTCAGGCACTGTTGTTAGCTGGATCAAATGCCGATGGCTCCACGCTCCGTAATATTTCATTACACTGCTTTTCAATCTTCAATGACCACTTCTCTTTGCACACATCAAACGTATCAACCTCGCTTAACTTGTCAACAACTACGTGTCGACAGCTCACTCTCTTCACTTTACTTAACTTAACTTAACCTTTTACTTCGCTTTTTTTCAACTCGTGAAAATCGAATTTATATAATATTCCTCATTTACATAAATCACGTTTGGCTTCTCGATGAAGGTTGGTTGAAATAAATATTTTGATTTAAAGGGAAAAAGAAGAAATTAGTATAGACGCATATAGATCCGTCACAAAGTTAGTGAAGTATATTAAGTTTTCTTACTTGCATATCATGATGGTAAATAAAGTAAAACTGTGTATTTTAGTGCAATTATAATTATGTAAACAAAAAAAAAAAATCAAGTAAAAATATACCTTCAAAATATTAGAACGCTGTACATAGTAAATTAAAAAAAAATTAAACAGATGGTTAATGTATTGTTGATCCACTATTACATTTCTTGCCTTTTTTCGTCTATTTAGCACTGATATGCAATCATTCCCAACAAAATAATACATCGATTTTAGATCATTCTATAACTAAATGCTTCTCTAGATCCTGCTCGCTAAAAATGTGATGCTTATTGATTCTTTGCTGTAAATAATCCCAGACGTTTAATTGAAGTTTGGACTCTAGGCAATAACCTTTATCAGGGCAGTGATAGTGAAGACACAGTTTTTAAATGTCAACAAAATATGCTTCGAGTTTTTCTACTGATAAATTTTAAATATATCGTCGGCCTAATTATCAGAATGCGTAACTCTAAAAAGGATATAGGAGTGCTACGTGCCAAGCAGCAGTTGTTATCGATTTACATGGAATCCAAGATGGCAGGTAGCGGTAGCAAATCGTCAGGAAAACAATTGTAAAAAACTGTTTTGAAATATATTTCAAATGAAGAATATAGGAATAGATTAAAAATAACCAATATATAAAAATATCAATATATAAAATACAATAAATATTATGTAATATATTATTATCATATAATATAATTTAATAGTAATTATGATACATGATAATATATTCATTTAACTTTTATATAATAATTTTTTTGTAATAATTAATAACACAATATAATAATTATAAATAAACACAACATTTGTAATATTTATAAAAAAGTAAAATAAAAAATAACTATTATAAATAAATAAAATAAAAAACAATTATTATATAAATAGTTATTATATTATATTATAAATATAAAATAATTACATAATATGTATTAAAATTAATAATGAATATAAATTAATACGTGTGGATAACTTGCAATATTCCGGAAACTGCTTGCTCCTTCAATGAATTTCATCGAACAAGGAACGTTCAAAAAAAGATTATTAAAAAATAAGTCAAAGTGGGAATTTGCGATTTATAGCAATAATTAAGAGCACAGCACTCATTCTTTAAAAAAAATATCCTGGTAATCACCAATGATATTAGAAATATCCATGTTCGAAAATTGGACAAAATGCAACTGAAGATTGAAATAGTAGCTTAAAGGCAAATACAATGAAAATGGCTAAATTTTTAAAGAAATCGAATTAAAAATCGTCTAAAATTAATAGGGTTACCGTGGAAAAAATCTAACAAAAATTAACTCTAATATACGTTTTCCCCATAGCAACCACATTGCCAGACGATAAAAATATCAAGGTAACCATATTGTAATGTTGTCGTGAATTAAATCCTCCCCTCAGATTATCATCTCCCCGTCTACCATTAAATGTTTCTGCACGTGTAGTCGGATTTGAATAATCATGAGACATAATTGCAAATCACTATATTTATTGATGCTTATTAATCACAGAAGGATATAATCACACGATTCAAATTTAAGAGAAATAAAACACAGTGGAGTATGAGAAGGGAGTTACTACTAGCAGAACTACGGAATCGCGACTGAATCCACGAAAGATCAAACACGTACAATTACAGCTAAAACACGTACACGTATTCATAATATTCTAAATCACTAACCTTATCTTTTAACATCGGCTGTTCCGTTGTGATGATAAATTCCTTATTGACTGGATAGGATAATGGAGAAGGATCCACACTCGGTAAAACGGGATCTTTTCCAATTTCAATCAACTGTTCCCCGGAGTAGCTCGTCACGTAACTGCTATCTACTAATGTCAACAACTGCGTGTTGATCTACCGATGCTTCAATTCATTTGACTTCACTCTTCTCTTCACTTTACTCTTTTTTTGTTAACTCGCGAAACCCGAACTTATATAATATATCTCATTTGCATAAATCACGCTCTGGCTCCCGGTGGAGATTGGTTGAAATAAATAAAACTTTTTAGAAAAATAGAGAAGGTTAGTGGAAACCGTATAGATCCGTCACGATGTTATCGCCCATTTGGCGATCATAAACAACAACTTGGCACGTAGCACTCCTGTTTTAAATTAGCACCTGGAAGGAGTTACTCATTTTGATAATTAGGTCGACGATATTTGAAATTCCCAAGTTTCATGTAATTTGCGCAATAATAGCAATAAAAATTTATTTATATTTAATATTATTATTTAGTTCCAAATGTTTCCATACCGAAAGTCGTCAGCCCAAAATGAATTTCAAATCTACTTTTAAATTGCGGTAGATTATTAATTTTTGATGTGTAATATTGTATTTGTGCCAAAATGCCTTTGTTAAAATGCCAATTCTAGTAAAATCTGAAAAGGTTATACTTGCTTTCGCCCACAGAAATGGCATTTTCCTAAAACTATTTTGACTTTTACTGCAGCTATGTTTTTAGTATATGTCAGTCTGGATTTTATGTTTGTCTGGCTGAAGTGGGATTTTCTGTCACGATACTTGTATTTTCTCACAAAATATTTCTGACATTTTTAAAAACTTTAGATTTCCTACATCTTCTTTCAACATCTGGAGACAATTTTATAGTGTTGGCTCTGGGATCAGTTCGAACTTGTTTCGTTATCCTGATTCCTTTTCATGCACAAAATGGTCTTGGTTAT
This sequence comes from Trichonephila clavata, assembly GCA_019973975.1. NCBI lineage: Eukaryota > Metazoa > Arthropoda > Arachnida > Araneae > Nephilidae > Trichonephila > Trichonephila clavata. The sequence goes on from BMAO01024584.1 coordinate 15,369, forward strand.
TTCGATTTCTCTCTCTCTCTCTCGAATTGTATATTGGAAACTATATATATATATTTAATCTGAAAATACCAGACACCAATAGATTTGCTGAGCTTTTAAGTTTCTTCTGTACATGACTAATTTATTTTCCAAATCTCCTGTGTTTTATTATAACAAAAATTTGATTTATTATCAATAACAAAATTATTTTCTTCTTCGCAATATTCACTCGTTGACATTTGCTATAGTGATTGTCTGGAGTTAAAAGAAGTAAGAATATAATAAAATGCTATGATTTTTAAACATACATTTATAAAATTTATTTCTAAAGTAGCATAATAATTGAAACGCGCCACGTATGTTGCTTACCCCGCAGTGACACTCTTCTTGCGGAAAATTGAGTTTTACAGGAAAGTTCGCTTTATAGCATGAACTTATAAAAGATTAAGTTACCACTTAGCAGATGTGAGCATGGTCACCAGAATAACGACTTTATCGCCCTAGGAAACAGATCAAACAAAAAATGATACTGCCAAAGAACTGTCGAGAAGTCTGTGGAATCGACCATTTAAAAAATTTCCATGAAGCTATGTAAGGGTTCTTTGAGACGAAGATCTAGTTGATCGAGTGCAGAATTTGCTTGCGTGTTGTCTGCGATAAGGCAGAGAATCTTCAGTTCTTGCTAGTGGAGTAGTTCTGGAGCACCGTAAAGCTTGTTTATAACGAATGCATTTTACACTGTTGTAAATAATCTTTTATAATAGTCATTTGTGTTCGCCTTTTTCTATTTATAAATTTATTATTGTTCTATTAATTGGAGTCGTTGGCGGTTTTTCACCCACGCAAAAGTTGTAACTTTATTTTTTTAACATCTGTGGTTTATTTGATAATAATTGAAAACGTTACAAATAAATGTTTCTTTGTAAATTCAATTTACCAAGTATTTCATATTTATTAAATTTTTTTTCCATAGTTAAATGTATGATAGATGCTAAATTCCTAATACTTTTCCAATGATTCAACGAGAATAAGTATGTTAGGGAAAAAATTACTTTACACTTTACGATTTCATCATTCATTATTCATCCCCAAATCAATCACAAATCAATCATTTCGTAAACCGTATTAATACATCACCCATAAAGAAGATTAAATAACAGGTTTTTTCCTTTTTTATATCGTGTTCTAGTACATCAAACCTCTCTCCTCCTGAATTTTTTATCACATGATGTAAAAATTTGGTTATTTTTAAGACCTATTTTCGCATTACATCTCAAGATAAATTTTTGCTTTTTTTATATTTCACCGTTCGATATTTCCTCCAGTTATTTATATCTAGATGTGCCGAAGACTGGAAATGGAATACAGGGAGAGGGAAAAGTTTTTTTGATGGATTCTCAGAAAGCCAATTTTTCCGTTTTCGGAAATTCGACATAAAAGTTTGGTTGCTTAGAGCCACGTGATGGGGCTGTTTACGACTTGGGCGGCAGACTGCCGAACGGAAACTACTACTTCGAACTGCAAGTAACTTTGCGCCCTGTAAGAACTGTTTTTTATTTGTTTGTTTGTTGCCAAGTCGTAAATTTCGTATTTAGAAACACGTTAATGGATTCTGATTGCTTCAGCAATCGAAGAAATGGAGGTTTATATTTAAATATTGCTTTTCGAATGCTTTTCTTTCCTCTTAGTATGTTTCATGTGGGTGTTCTTTATTTATTAATAACTTATAGGGTCATTTTTCGTGTCGATGTAAAGTGAAATGCGTTTTCAAGGAAATCTTTCGTGTTAAACATCTTAGAATGGATTTGGCTTCAATTTAGCTGGACAAAAGGCTTTGAAAGAGGCCAGTCGAAAATTGCAGAAGACATCCTTTGTGCATTAGTTTTTCTCAAAGAGCTTCATAGATAAAATTGCAACTTTGACGGTAAGGACAATTAAATTTCAAACATTGCATTAATTAATTTAGCTAATGATTTGATTTTATATTTGTGTTACTCTTTTTTCTGATCATGAGATAAACCTATCGGGCTGGTGTGGATGTGAATTGTAGATATACCGTGTCAGATGTCAATCTGGTTTTCTAAATTTTGGTTCGAATTTATTAGGGATTGTGGTGAAAGTTATAAGGTTTTAGAGTGTCAGGTTGAAATGTAGAATTGGAAAATACACTTGTCACAAAGCCACGGTTAGATTCAGCCAAGAGTGTGAACTTCTCATCTGTCAAAAATTACTCGTATGATTAATACTATTCTCCAGGTATAGTATGACTAATACTATTCTCCAGGTATAGTATAACTAATACTATACACGGTATAGTATGACTAATACTATTCTCCAGGTATAGTATGAGTAATACTATACACGGTATAGTATGACTAATACTATGCACTGTATAGTATGACTAATACTACACCGTGTGCCACAGGTTGCCGAACCAAACCTGGGGCACACGGTACAATTCTCAGTGGTGTTCTGCATTACTCAACAAATTTGTCAGTTTTTGAGTGGATGGAAGTTGATAAATTTGTAAGGGAGCTTGTTTGACAAACATTTTCAGAATTATGGACATTTGCGGATTTACGGAAAAACCTGAAAGATAGCCCAAAAGATAAATTTACAGCTATTTTGTAAATTTTTTAATGTTATTGCTGGAGAGATTTAATTATTTGAAGGAGAGAATATTGCATGTACTCTGCTTTCCGCTTTTGGTTTTACATGTCAAAGTAAAAAATCTTGCCTCATATGAAAAATATTTCGAGTCTGCAAAGAAATTATCTACAACTGAATGCTCAGAATTGTGTCAAATTGATAGTCGTACATTATACCCCCGCTTTTTCGATATGATAGAGCGATGAAAACACTAGGTTCGCATTAACTTCTTATTTGTTTATTTAACTGTGTGACGGATCTGTACGGTTTTCACTAACCTCCTCAATAATTCTTTAAAGTTTTATTTATTTCAACCAATCTCCACCGGGAGCCAAAGCGTGATTTATGCAAATGAGAAATGTTATATAAGTTCGGTTTCGCGAGTTAAAAAGTAGTAAAGTGAAGAGTTAGATTTTTGAAATCAAATGAATTGAAGCATCGGTAAATCAACACGCAGTTGTTGACAGTATTAGTTAGCAGTGACGCGACGTGCTACACCGGAGAGCTGAAGATTGAAGTTGGAAAGTCGAGTGTGGATTCTTAGCCATTATCCGATCCCAGCCAGTAATAACTTCTTCACCACGACGGACCTGCCGAAGCTACAAGGATAGGGTTAGTGATTTAGAAATTTGTCAATACGTGTACGTGTGTAAGCTGTAATTGTACGTGTTTGATCTTTCGTGGATTCAGTCCCGATTCCGTAGTTCCGCTAGTAGTAACTCCTTCTCATACTCCACTGTGTTTTATTGTTCTTAAATTTGAATCGTGTGTTTGTAACCTTCCTTGATTAAGAGGTATCAATAAATATAGTGATTTGTAACTATGTCTCTTGAATTCTCTAATTCGCCTTCACGTCCAGAAACAGTTAACGGTAGACGGGGAGATGATAATCTTAGGGGAGGTTATATTTCCCGACAACTGTAATGAAGGGAAATTACGTTGTCTATTTCTTATTTTAATAAATATGTATAAAAATAATATTATATGTACAATTCAGTAGCGCACACAAAATTTTTTCAAAGGGAGTGTCCATGGTCGAAAGTCCCCCAACTCGTATCATACCTCAAGACAACACCAATAGATTTTTCTAATTTTGTTGGTTTAGTTAATAAAAAACAGTAAAAAAAAAATTATTGAACTAATAATTAGCATTAATTAATAAAATAAATTGTTATATAATTACAAGTATTAATTAAATTTTACGTATATATATATAGGATTATCATCAATTGAAAAAATTTCAAGTGCACTATAATACTGTATACAATAGATATAGTATAAAACTATAATGCTGTATCTATTGTTATCTGTGGCACGCACAAGGGTGAGTATCCGGACCCTAGGACAACCCTTGTGTGCGCTACTGGTGCAATTTAATTTTTTAAATTTTTATCTAAGAAATATTTATATCTTATGCAGCTTATTTTTATGTCAAGAGATATCTTTAAATGATTAAACGTATAATAAAACTGTAAATCCAAATTATTGACCTCTATTCTCTAATTCTGCATTCATCATCACGGGAATCGAATTGTTTCAAAAATGACCTTCTGTGTGGCACGCTGAATCGTATTGGTAGTTTGGTTTGGCACGCCACGGTTAAAGGATTGCCTATCCCTGCTGTAACATATATCGAGGGCAGAGGCGTAGTTATCGCCATATCAGCCGTATCAATGATATGGGGCTCCAAAGCTATAGGGGCCCCAGCATATGTGAGGAAAAATTGTTTACTTTTTAAGGAGCCCCAAAGAGGGGGTGCAAGAAATTTTGATTCGGGCCCACTCAAAACTAGCTATGCCAGTGAACTTGCAGGGTACTTTATATCAACATGTTTTGAGGGGAATTTCTGATTTCTCTCAGAAGTTGTTCAACGGGCACAATTCATGAAGGTCACATTAGAAAAGCAAACACGTGTTCTTCATTGAATTCAAAATGACATTTTTGTTCTGCTTGTAAAATTTACATAAAATCTCAAATTTAATAATTGGGTAGAGATGTTCAAATATTAAGATTCTTTATAAAAAAAAGGTTTTCAAAAAATCAAATATTTCTTATATTATACGTGCATTTCGCTCACAAATGAGCGTTATTTTTAAAAAAAATAAGTACTTTTAAAACGAAAGTTTCTGCTACAGCGAAGTATATGAATAGATTGGTTGGAAGCATGGAATTGTATTTATCGTGAGGCTAGGACGTCACAGGAATTTATAAACTGATTGGCTGAAAACGTGATTGTAGCTATCTTGTGATTATGACACTTGAATTTAGTCCTTTGAAGTTTGAAAAAGATCTTTGATTTGACAATTCCTTTACACTCATAAATTAACAAATTTCCTTCGGTCTCATAATGTCGAATTTATCTTCGGAAAATCTATAATTATCTTAAAATGCAGTTTTCTTAAAAATGAAACGAAGTGTTGAAGATGAAAGTCATTACTCTCTTTCTCTCTCTTACTCTCTCTTACTCTCTCTCACTCCCTCTTTCTCTCTGTCTCCCTCTTTCTCTCTGTCTCCCTCTTCTCTCTGTCTCCCTCTTTCTCTCTGTCTCTCTCTTTCTCTCTCTCACTCCCTCTTTCTCTCTCTCACTCCCTCTTTCTCACTCTCACTCCTTCTTTCTCTCACCTCTTTCTCTCTCTCCCTTTCTATCTCCCTCTTTCGTTCTCTCTTTAAATGTGATAATTTTGGGAAGTACTTAGAATTGGCTTTTTATTAAATCAGAAACATCATTATATAAGTATCAAAATGTTTTACATGTTACAAAAGTTGGACATTGAAATGTTTGTTAATTTCAAGTCGTGAATTTGTTTAAAGAATTCAGAATCTTGAATGTTTAATTAATGCGTAAAAGGGTTTATAAAAAATTGAGTGGAACGAGCAAAAAAGAAATACTGAAAAACATACAAAAAATAAGTAAATTCACTTTTTTTCTTTGAATAAATATGTCAAAGTACTTTTATTTTATCACGGAATGCTGCCAGAGAAGAACTTATTTACTTTAGTAGAAGGACTTTTTATTTTCTGTCTCAAGTACATAAATTCAGGAATTTTTTGTTTGTTTGCGAGAACTGTTTCTCAATATATTTCTGAGTAAACAAACTTTTTTTAAAAATTACACGGCCAAATAATTTTTTTTATTCGGTCATTCTGTACATTTCCCCCTTTTCAAATAAACTAGATCCCCCTTCCAATTCTTCAATACCAATTACTTTACAGTTTGGCTCTTTTCATTTATTTTCTGGGAAATTTAAACCAAGAACTCTAAAAACGAACATATATTTAAACGAATACGAACATTAAAAACCATACATGCCACAACGTAAAAAAATTATTACTTTCACTTCATTTCAGGGATAATTTATGGATGAAATAAATCTTTTTATTCTTTAAAAAAATAATAAAATACGACATTAGATGAAGTAAAAAAGAAAGCTCAAAGTACTTATCAATTTAATTCGCCGGATTCTTAATTTTTTTTATACACTTTTTCAATGGAAATACTAATAATTCAAAGAGAAACTTTTTAAATTAGATTTTCTTAAGAACGTGTGAGGGAATATTTTTGTTTTTTAAAAAGAGAGGTATATTTATATCTTGAACATATTTTTCCTAAATATTTTTTTTAACTCGCTGAAATTCATTTTTTATTTTAAAATACACTATGTATTGTTTTAAACTCTCAAATACTTATTTAATATTTATATAGATTATGCTAGGATCATTAAATGTTTGATTTTTTAAAAATAACGTTGAATGATTATGCTACACACAGACCATTGGCAACACATCTCATAAATTTTGAAATCAGTTTGTCAATTACTTTAACAGAACAAGATAAAAAAAGAAATAACAAGCAATATAAAATTTTTTTTAAAGTCAATTCCTACTTAGATCAACAAAAAAGATATATATTTTAGTTGCTTTTTATTAAATAGTTATAATTAATATAAATATGTATATACATATGACAGAATCACAACATTAAGTGGCAATTAATTTTTATTAATTATCATAAAAGTATCGTATTGTCATCCAAAACAATCGTGTATATAAAATTTCAGTTGAAATGAATGCTTTGAAACGTGAGAAGAAAAAAACTTTTAAAGTTTTGACCCAAGTCGCTAAAAATGAAGTCGACGTGGCTGTATCTGTAATTCTTTAAATAATTAATTTCAGTCCATTAATTTTAATGAATTATAATTAAATTAGCGTATTGTTATCCAAAACAATAGTGTATAAAAATATCACATCAAATGAGCGTTTTAAAATGTGAGAAAAAAAATCTTTTCAAGTTTAGACACAAGTCGCCAAAAATGATGCCAACGTGGCTGTATTTGTAATTCTTTGAATAATTAGTTTTACCCAATTTTTATTAACTATTATTAAATTACTGTATTTCATCCAAAATAATCGTGTGTATAAAATTTCAGCTCAAATGAGGGCTTTAAAAATGCATTTTTTTAACGATTGAAAATTTGTGAACAAGATATATATATATATATATATAAATATATAGAGTGTGAACTAATAAAGTATGTATTGAAAAAAAAAGCTATTATCTGTTAATTATTTGGCGTCGATGCATGTTTTTCTTAAAATTCTGAATTACAGTGATTCTGAATTACATTATAACTTTATGACGATCAAAAAGATGAAAATAACCTTGTTCTTGTGTAAAATCGAGATATTAATTCACATTTGTTAATTCGAGATTATTATTCTTAGTAATTAAGATGGTAACTAAGTACATTAAGTATTGTGTTTTATCAAAAGAGTTTTCAAAATAATAAATAAATACAGGGTTGATCAAAAAGATGTGCACACATTTTAAGGCTTGATAATATATTAATGCCATGAGTTTTAGATCGTATTGGCTATTGGATTAAGTTGCAAGAGCTGGCATTAGTATTCCTACGTGATCAACAATAGTTCAATAACAGATGGCGCTAGTATTTTAGTAGGGAAAATGAGACCATGGCGCAAGTACTTCTGACTTTCGAGCGGCGAAAAAGCATTCTGATCAGTGTGCATTATGGAACGGTTCCACCTACACGCTTAAGCATTGCTCGACTTCGCGAACAAATTCGAAACTGATAGAACAATAAGGGATACGCGTAAGGAATGATCAGGCCTGCCATGGACATCAGCAAGCGAAATGTCTTCTGTTGGAGAATCGGTCACCACAAATATCGATAACATTATGTGCCCGTGAAACAAGAGTGAGTAGGGCTAGCGTAGATCCTATTTCGCGAAGGGCAAAATAGAAAGTTTACATACCCAACAATTGTTACACACACTGAACAAGGACCCCCACACAGAAGAACTCAATTTTATGAATGGTTCATCGCATAAGGTGTGAAAATGATACAAATTTTGTTTCCCAAACAATGTGGTCTCTGTTTCTCATGGGGGTACCTCAAGAATATAGTATACAGCAAGAAACCGTGCACACTAAAGAAACTGCGCTATGAAATTGAAACTGCTAATCACGCAACTCCTCCGAGAGATATCGCCAACAATGTACGGCAAGAGTGTCAAACTCAAAGGCTGATTTGGGCCAAATAAACAAGGCTTAACTTATAGTGGGCTGCAAAGAAAATCAAATTTCGTAGAAACATAGGTTTATTTTGAATATTACATATATATATAAAAAATATAAACATATATAAAATAACAAGAAAAATTTAATATTGGTGTCCTTATATACACTTGATATTTCTTTTCTGCTACCACTTTCCTATTTTAGGAGAATTTTTGATATTTTATCATAAATTATTGTTTGCCAATATACTGAACGGGCAGCAAAAATGCTCGCTGTGGGCCGTGAGTTTTGACATCCCTGATGTATGGCGTCGTGCTCAAAAATGTTTGGAGGCGGGTGTAAATTATAGTTTGAACACTTATTGTAACTCTATAATTTTTATTCACTGTAATTTTTATATATTTTGATAATATTTACGTTTTTCTTCATCAAAGTGTGTATACATTTCTTGATCACCTGTGTCATAAGGATATTTTTAGAACAAGTACAATATGCTCACCTATGTATGTTATTATTAATAAATATGTACTTTTGAAAAGGGTTTGTATAGAGTAAAAGGATGGCAACAGTGAGGCGCATAAAGTGATTGATTGGCATTTTTTTGCATTTATCATGTGACTATTATGACGTCACATGAACTTACGCCATTGGATTAATTAAGCTAGAATTATATGTTATCAATGCAATATGAAGAAACATGATTCAAGAGACAAAACGTATATTAATATAAAATTCATAAATTTTTGGCTGCAAAAATAAAATGGATATTGATTTTTAATTACTGAATTTTACATTTTATAAACTTTGTCTGAAATTGATTATATAGTGGTGGTGGTGGGACTAATCCCCATCTGGTCTAGTTTCACTAGACCAGATCCATGAGTCCATTTATCTTCACAAAGTCTAAGAACAGCAGGGGGGAAGCAACAGCCTCCTCACATGAAAACCCCACACATTGCAGAATGTGCTGGGGAGAAAAAGGACTGATCTCACATTTGGTGCAAATTGGGTAGCTTCTTTTACCATCTTCAAAATTCATGTACCTCAGGTGACCAGTCGAAAATCGTGAGAATGCCGAATGATACGATCTGGAACCCTTGAATGATATGGCGGATCCCGGATGTCTTTGAAAATACCATGGGTGTACAGGAGGGACAACCCAGGTTCTACATATCAATTCTTTAGCCCTGGAGTAGATCTCGGTTGACGTAAGGACCATGTGGTCTTCCGGGTCCACAGGATCACTGGCAGTCGCTTTCGCAAGATCATCCGCTTCTTCGTTCCCGGGCTGGCCTACATGAGAAGGGACCCACTGTAGATGGATAGGGTGCTGATCTGAAAGAAGCTGCTTAAAAAGGTGTAGAATATTTCTGCTGGTGCTGTCACCGATAGATGGCCAATTCGATAAATGTTGGATGGAAGATCGGCTGTCTGTCAGGATCCAAATTTCAGAAAAAGCTTGGCCTTGTATGTTATTAATCAATGAAAGACCACACAGGATAGCTATTAGCTCCGTTCTGAAGACAGAAGCGTGATCAGCATTTCTACTCTGAATTTTGATGATGCGGCCAGGTAGCTCAATCAAAACTCCACTGGCAGTAGTGTTTGTTTTTCCCTTACTGCCATCAATATAGATCTTCACTGCATCCATTGGAATCCCATCAATCACCTCCAGAGCCAATTGCTTCAGAAGTTCGGGGTGGTCAGACATTTTATTGACATTGTTACTTAAAGTAGTATGGAACGTGACTCCCGGGAGTCCAAGGACAGGATTGATAAAGGAAGTCAGGCAGTGGTGCTCCACATTAAAATTTAGGTATTGTGCAAGTGCTTGGGAGATGGGACTTTTACGTTTCAACCTTTGATTTTCTGTCCAATTTCTTAAGTATTGAGAGGTTCTGTGTTGATCACCATAACTGAGCAGTTTGTTGAAATACTTGGTCAAACAATAGCTTCTTCTCATATCTAAAGGCTGAAGGTCGCACTCATATAGAGCTAAGTTATTAGGACAGCTGTGTGTTACGAAGACCTGCGATGATTCGAGCAGCACTCGGCTGTATTCTTTCAAGTTTTTTAAGGTTATAATGAGAGCAGAACCAAACTCCAAAATAGGCCTGATTAAGGTAGTATAGGTAATTTTCAGAGTAGAGGCATCTGCACCCCAATTACGCCCAGAGATATATTTTAATATATTCAAACGTTTTCTACTTTTAATAAGCAAGTCCGCTAAATGCCGATTGCAAAGAATCTCTTGGTCTAAGGTAAAACCTAGATATTGAGGATGTTTTACGTATGAGAGTTTTTGATCCTTTATGAAAACAGTTGGTTGATATTTATATTGTCTATTGGTGGTAAAGAAACTGGTCATGGACTTCGTGAGATTAAAGGATAATTTGTGGTCTGTCACAAAGTCATTAACTCTGCTTAGGCAATGGGATAGATTAGACTCAATAGAAGGTACGTCATGACTCGAGTTCCAAAGGACAATATCATCTGCAAATAAACTAATACTACTACTCTCAGTAATCACCTTTTCCACTCCAGCCAA